>CM060689.1:37225208-37528942 GCA_030686995.1 Artemisia argyi | reverse complement strand
GTTTTAGGTTTTAAATTAGATATATATGTAATTTTGATGTAAAAGAGGGGTATATATGAAATTATCTTTCAATTGTTTACTAGCTTTTACAAATGTAGCATTTTATAAATGGCAAGTTACTATACACAGCATATAGTCGAATAGTCTGCATGATTGGTATGAATGGATAGTAGAACCACATGTTTGTAGCACTACAACGTAAACTTCGTTAATTTTATCTTCTTGCTATTACCTGTATTTCAACACAATCAATTCATTACAAAATATATATAAATTACGTGTGTGAAACATAGTTTTATGGAAACTAATTAAACATACAACACCAACATATTAAGTTAATCAACAACGGATTTTGATACTATGGATTATGAAATCTTCATATAATGTTCGTCGTGGAACATCCTGTCGCCCAACGAGTGTACTCAGCTAGTATTATATCAAACCTTTTCCAAAATATAAAATTTTGAACTTCATTAACCGAGGTACATAATACATGATAGTTTTCCAAAAGATCATTGACGTAATTTATTAGCATGATTTCCTAATATATGAACAAGTAAAGACGTAAAAAAGAAAAACAATCGATGAATTATGTTACGACACCCGGTTTTACGTTTTGAGGCTTAATCATTTACGATTGGCATTTCCCGGAGTCAAAACTAACCAAGTATCTTGGATAATACCAAGAAAAGTCCACACCCTTGCTCTCCAAGCTCATGAACAGCCTTGGAGGGGGGATTCACCACCCATGTGGCTTGATCTTATGCCTTGTGTCATGAGATGTGAACATGTGTTCAACTTGGCCTCCAAGTGTTGACTAGTCAACAATGTAACCTCCTCATTTGCATATAAATGCTTCTCCTCCCACTCCTTGACCATATGAACGACCCACACACACAACACCCTTCATTTTACTAGTTTACTTCAAGTTCCATCCAAGAAATCAAGTGCAATATCCATACATAAACCCTAGTTTAGTTTTGATTCATCAAAACTACTTCAAATCTTTAGAACTTTGGTGATTTCTCTTGAGTTTGAATCCACTCAAGTCACCTCAATTTTCATCATCTCTCTTTCAAGATTACAAGAGTAGAAAGATTGCATGAAGTGAAGTGGGTTGAAGCAAGTCTATCAAAGTCCTATCCTTACATGTTAACTTCCTTTCATCTTTGAAAGCCAAAAGTTGTGAGCCAAACCCTAACTTGATTCTTGTTAAATAATCATGTTCATGTTATTTACATATTATTTGTGCTATATTATGTCTTGTATTAATGTCCATGATGTATAAAAGTGAGCAAAACAAGTTATTGTTATTGATTGTTACAACAAGTTACTAAAACAAGTAAACTAGTGACTTTCTTGGTAAGACCTGATTAAAATGGTAAAAATATGATGTTGGATCATTACATATTACAGTAGAGGACCTAACAAGGAAACCATAGCAATTTGAACCACCTAAAACGAGTAAACGAGTCAAAAGTTATGGCGATTTGAAGTTACCAAAGATTTCCGGCAAAACTGCCAAATACCATTCTGATCAAATTTGAGTTTTGAAAGTCATACTTCTGGTCCGATTCATCAAAAAGTTAAAACACGAAAGTTGTCCGGAACGACGTTTTCGTTCAGGAGCAAAGAAGCTCGAGCCCTGAAAACGCTTTTTGAGTGATAAATTCTTCAAAATCTTAACAGCCCATTTTTAGACCAAATTCATTACATATAAGTTATGGTTTATGAAGACCAAAGGGGTCTTATGACCTAAATCAAGACCACAACCATGGCTAGAGCCAAGGTTGAATCTCAAGACCATGGAACAATGACCAAAGGTCATGGCTAGGCCATGACGAAATGACCATACAAGCTTACCAAGGCAAATACATGAATTAGAGAAGTTGGCGATAACTTGAACATACAATTTGGATCTACTTCATCTAAAGGAAACCATGAGATTTTACCAAGAGAAAATGGTCATTCAAGACTTATGAAACTACCCCTAATAACAATCTTCATGTACAAATAAACTTTCCTAAGTTTATTCAAATATCGGACATGTAACCTTTCGGATCAAAACTTATATCTATATATTTCATCAACTACTACAATAGTAGGGAGCCTCATGTGAGGAGTTCATTATGTAAGCCGTCGAGTTGAATTGTGGATTTACGAGTTAAAGTGTCCTGGCTCCTCGAACGCTTACTAACATGACTTCTGAATTATGTCGGCCCGAACGGTAGTAAACGATATACAAAACATACATGTTTCATGAATCTTCTCTTTCAAAGACTTACACTATACATCATACCACATCATGGACTAAATGCAAGATATATATATATAGGCACTACTTCATATTCTTTACTCCGATCTTAAGTCACAACATTCTATTATAGGTTGCTCGTAGAAACCTTCACGATTCAACCGTTACATTCATTACTTGCTATCTTACTTAAGGTGAGTTCATAGCCCTACTTTCGATTACTTAATTGTTTTACAAACCCTTGGGGGGAATACATGCTATTTATAACCGAGCACAATATTTTTAAATTGTATGCTTACCTGATTGTTTTATTATCACTAAGTACCATCCTTGCTAAACCGAGATCCTTTATTATGAACCATTTAATCACTAGTAATAGTGAGCGCGAATATTATTAATAGGCCTATTGGGATTGACGAATCCCATTTGTATTGACTAAGTTCAAACAAATGCAATAATATTTGAGATTTAGGTATGTTAGCAAAGTACCTACCGGGATAAATCTGCCGATCGATATTGGTACACGTTAACGTTATGGTGTCATAAGCTTAGTGTATAATACATGTTCCGGGCGTATAATAACGTAGCCTACCTGTTTTGTTTTCCAAACATTGGTGTGAGCCTATAACTCACACTACCAACATATTGTGTTCAATCGATTTAACAAACTCTATGAATATCACTCAACCTTTGTGTTGACCTCTCAAGCATGTATTTCAGGTTCATGACGATCAAGGATGGAACGGAAGGGCACGGATACTCAAGAGGGCTATAAATTTTATTATCATTCAAAACTCATTTATTATACATTGTAAACATGGAACCAATTGGGACCTCATTTTGTAATCTCTGATATTTATATAATTTGAATGATAAACCTTTTCAAAACGACTCAATTGGAGTTCGTTTTCTATCATTGTGACTATTGTGCCGTCGAGTAACACCCAGTTTGAATTCCGCTGCATCCATGAATTGGGGGTGTTACAGATTGGTACCAGAGCCATGGTTATAGAGAAACGGGTCTAAGTGAGACCTAAACTATAACTACAATCACAAACAAAAACATTTTATAGCCTTCCGCTCTCCGTGTCTTCCATCCTCCAGACGATTATGGACTTAGTAAGCATGTTATGATACACAAACATATTAGTATATTCATATATACCCATTTTGAGCATTTCCCCGAAGATATTTTTATGCTACACAAACATAATTGCATATTGATATATGTACCCTAAACATAATTCAGCATTTCCCCGTAGGCATTTTATGCTACATGAACACATATAAGTATATTGATATATACACACTAGGCATTTTATGCTACATGAACACATATAAGTATATTGATATATACACACTAAGCATTTTATGCTACATGAACACATATAAGTATATTGATATATACTAGGCATTTTATGCTACATGAACACATATTTGTATATTGATATATACACACTAGGCATTTTATGCTACATGAACATATTAGTATATTGATATATAAACTCGGTTTATTTTCAATCATTTATCTAAACAATGGACTAAACATATCTGTGTATGCCTATTCTAAGGCATTTCGGCACAGCCACACTCTCCCAATCATGTTCCTACTCCAACATTATATGTCCAAGACATTGTAACGGATTGCAATGGTCTCATTCATTTTTCAAGACATTGTGAGATACAATGGCCTCATTCATTTTCCAAGACATTGTGAGATACAATGGTCTCATTCATTTTCCAAGACATTGTATGATACAATAGTCTTAATCATTTCTCAAATGATTTGAGTCACACAATGACTAACCTACTTCCTAGACATTGTGAATTACACAATGGTCTAACCTACTTCCGAGACATTGTGTTTTGTGCAAATGGTCTCTAGAATTATTCCATCACATCATCAATATCATTTCTTATGATATCAAAAACCCGTCACAATCTATCGATTTCAAAACAAGAAATATGAGATTTCTAAAGGACAAACTAATCCATCATCGACAAAAGCTGAACTTTCTCTACATTCACCAAAGTTTTCTTATGAAACCTTCATTATTAAAAGTTCGTGATCCTGGCCAAGTATGTTCTATTTTAGAACTACTTAAAAATTTCCTTTCCATATGTATCTACCCTTACTACCTTCTATTCAATGGAATATGAAAACATACGTTACAAGTCTTGTATGGACGGGACTTGCAACTTAAGGGTTTGACATCGCCTTTGTTTAGTGGACAGTTTCCCGAAAGCAACGGACATATCAAAAGTATACCTAGTTTAGGTATTTGAAAATTTTATCGAACCTCGGCTAAATATAGACTAGTCACCTATATTTAACCTAGGGACAGTGGAATATAGTCTGACTAACTATATTCGACTTAAAATTTCCAAATACTGAGAGTAGTTGTACTAGGGTTATGTTTAGGTTGATTTCCTACATGAACTCGATAAACCACCAGAATACATTAAAACAATCTAGAGACACGATAATGTCTTACCACTCAGCGAAATCTTAACACCTTATTTGTGTTACCTAATTTCATTCTTGAAATTTTTCATTTATGAGATAATCCGAACTACTATCCTGGGATAGTTATCAATTATTCTCTTCATCCTGTAGAAGTACTATCCTGTTTAGGATACCATTCCATCATAAACTTTTAAAATCTCTTAAGATTTTTAAAGCAAACTCAACATCTATACCTAACAGTATTAATGTTAAGCATACATTACACACTTTTGTTCATCAACATATCACAACATTATCGTCACAACCGTTACAAACACAAGCTCATTAACAGATCTTGATGCACTTTTAAAGCTCAAATCATCCTTAGTACCCTCATCAGCTTTACAAGATTGAATATTCATCTTGTACTTTTGGAACACCAGTATCATCTCGTAATACCCTACCTTGTAACTCACCGGCTAAGTATGAATGTTGTGTCGGGAATTCTTGAGTAGAATGATTTATAATGTCCTTATTTGAATGGATTGGGATGCCTTTCCATTTAAATAAAGAAATTATAAATCATCGAACCATAAGTTTATATTCCTTTAGTTACATTGTTTGGGATGCCTCTCTATGTAAATAAAGAATTATAAACAAGTGGGCTTATTTATATCCGAAATAACATAAATATGAAGTCAATGAACACTAGATACAACAACAGATTACCTACTAGGCTATGATTGCAACGACTATCCCAATTTCCATTAGTACGAGGTTTACATTTTGGTTTTCATAATGATAGTGCAATAACAAACGAACTCATTGCGAGGCCATGTAACCATATGCATGTGCAGTCGTACCAAACTCATTACGGGGCCATGTAACCATACGCATGCGCAGTCGTACCAAACTCATTGCGAAGCCATGTAGCCATATGCATGGGCAGCCGTACAATTCAAAACAGGACTTGGTCCAACCACATGTTCAACACTTAATCCATTATTCGATTCCTATATCAATTGCTATTGATACTTGACAACTATATCAAGTACTATTTGATATTCAACTACTATATTAATTCCTATTAATATCCGACTGCTATATCAATTTCCTTTGATATTCGACTATTACCATACCTTTCCTACATAAAAGGAAGCCTCATCCTACACCATACACCGAAATGACAAATCAAATCACATCACTGGTAATTCCAGACTCTAGTCCTCATAAGTAACCACACCTTTTCATCGATACCACTCCAACATATGACACACAAAGAACTTCGGGACGAAGTTCCCCGTAAGGGGTAGAGACTGTAACAATTCGCATTTTCAGGATAATTACTATTCCCGGAAAATTTCACTATTCACTTTTACTATTCATTTTTCCCGAAAATTTTCCCGAAAGTTGATTTTTATTTGATATTCTCAAGTGATAAATCATTTCCATGGCAAATTAAAAGTTTGACATTCATAAGCTCATTTTCGTGAAAGTTATTAAGGAATTACACGGAATTACACGTTTTAGGGTAAAACGTCAATCAGAAATTCTACGCACAACGAAATTCAACCCCGTCAGGTGAGCCCACATCAGTAAAATATTTTACACACTCATGATTTATTTGAGAATTAATCGTGACTGAGAAAAATATGACCAAAAACTTCCCAACAGGTCACCCAAGCCTGTACTACTCTCGCATGAGCACGCTTAATCGTTTGGGCGATTAACCGTTAGACCACAAAACGCGTTTCTAAGACTATTTGAGTTTTCAACTTCTTAGAAAAAGTCAACATATTCTTTCCCTCCTCCATTGACCAAAAATCATCCCTTGATGTTATAAGTCATTTCGTGATTTTTAGGCTTACGGTTTGATGTCTAAAAGACATTTAATACCAACCGACACTAGACTGAGCTCAGTCTAGACATTATAAGTCATTTTAAATCATTTTTATCACATTAGAAAAGTAACATTTTACTTTTCTCAATTTTACGCAATATTCGTACGTTTTACGTATTACGCGTTTTAGACCCGTGTTTCCAGTTTTTAGCAGGGTTTTACCACCCAAATGGAACCTACCACTCATTTTATATTTTATTATGGAACTTATTGACATGTTTATCAATACTTTCAAGTTCCATAATTTTACGACACCCGGTTTTACGTTTTGAGGCTTAATCATTTACGATTGGCATTTCCCGGAGTCAAAACTAACCAAGTATCTTGGATAATACCAAGAAAAGTCCACACCCTTGCTCTCCAAGCTCATGAACAGCCTTGGAGGGGGGATTCACCACCCATGTGGCTTGATCTTATGCCTTGTGTCATGAGATGTGAACATGTGTTCAACTTGGCCTCCAAGTGTTGACTAGTCAACAATGTAACCTCCTCATTTGCATATAAATGCTTCTCCTCCCACTCCTTGACCATATGAACGACCCACACACACAACACCCTTCATTTTACTAGTTTACTTCAAGTTCCATCCAAGAAATCAAGTGCAATATCCATACATAAACCCTAGTTTAGTTTTGATTCATCAAAACTACTTCAAATCTTTAGAACTTTGGTGATTTCTCTTGAGTTTGAATCCACTCAAGTCACCTCAATTTTCATCATCTCTCTTTCAAGATTACAAGAGTAGAAAGATTGCATGAAGTGAAGTGGGTTGAAGCAAGTCTATCAAAGTCCTATCCTTACATGTTAACTTCCTTTCATCTTTGAAAGCCAAAAGTTGTGAGCCAAACCCTAACTTGATTCTTGTTAAATAATCATGTTCATGTTATTTACATATTATTTGTGCTATATTATGTCTTGTATTAATGTCCATGATGTATAAAAGTGAGCAAAACAAGTTATTGTTATTGATTGTTACAACAAGTTACTAAAACAAGTAAACTAGTGACTTTCTTGGTAAGACCTGATTAAAATGGTAAAAATATGATGTTGGATCATTACATATTACAGTAGAGGACCTAACAAGGAAACCATAGCAATTTGAACCACCTAAAACGAGTAAACGAGTCAAAAGTTATGGCGATTTGAAGTTACCAAAGATTTCCGGCAAAACTGCCAAATACCATTCTGATCAAATTTGAGTTTTGAAAGTCATACTTCTGGTCCGATTCATCAAAAAGTTAAAACACGAAAGTTGTCCGGAACGACGTTTTCGTTCAGGAACAAAGAAGCTCGAGCCCTGAAAACGCTTTTTGAGTGATAAATTCTTCAAAATCTTAACAGCCCATTTTTAGACCAAATTCATTACATATAAGTTATGGTTTATGAAGACCAAAGGGGTCTTATGACCTAAATCAAGACCACAACCATGGCTAGAGCCAAGGTTGAATCTCAAGACCATGGAACAATGACCAAAGGTCATGGCTAGGCCATGACGAAATGACCATACAAGCTTACCAAGGCAAATACATGAATTAGAGAAGTTGGCGATAACTTGAACATACAATTTGGATCTACTTCATCTAAAGGAAACCATGAGATTTTACCAAGAGAAAATGGTCATTCAAGACTTATGAAACTACCCCTAATAACAATCTTCATGTACAAATAAACTTTCCTAAGTTTATTCAAATATCGGACATGTAACCTTTCGGATCAAAACTTATATCTATATATTTCATCAACTACTACAATAGTAGGGAGCCTCATGTGAGGAGTTCATTATGTAAGCCGTCGAGTTGAATTGTGGATTTACGAGTTAAAGTGTCCTGGCTCCTCGAACGCTTACTAACATGACTTCTGAATTATGTCGGCCCGAACGGTAGTAAACGATATACAAAACATACATGTTTCATGAATCTTCTCTTTCAAAGACTTACACTATACATCATACCACATCATGGACTAAATGCAAGATATATATATATAGGCACTACTTCATATTCTTTACTCCGATCTTAAGTCACAACATTCTATTATAGGTTGCTCGTAGAAACCTTCACGATTCAACCGTTACATTCATTACTTGCTATCTTACTTAAGGTGAGTTCATAGCCCTACTTTCGATTACTTAATTGTTTTACAAACCCTTGGGGGGAATACATGCTATTTATAACCGAGCACAATATTTTTAAATTGTATGCTTACCTGATTGTTTTATTATCACTAAGTACCATCCTTGCTAAACCGAGATCCTTTATTATGAACCATTTAATCACTAGTAATAGTGAGCGCGAATATTATTAATAGGCCTATTGGGATTGACGAATCCCATTTGTATTGACTAAGTTCAAACAAATGCAATAATATTTGAGATTTAGGTATGTTAGCAAAGTACCTACCGGGATAAATATGCCGATCGATATTGGTACACGTTAACGTTATGGTGTCATAAGCTTAGTGTATAATACATGTTCCGGGCGTATAATAACGTAGCCTACCTGTTTTGTTTTCCAAACATTGGTGTGAGCCTATAACTCACACTACCAACATATTGTGTTCAATCGATTTAACAAACTCTATGAATATCACTCAACCTTTGTGTTGACCTCTCAAGCATGTATTTCAGGTTCATGACGATCAAGGATGGAACGGAAGGGCACGGATACTCAAGAGGGCTATAAATTTTATTATCATTCAAAACTCATTTATTATACATTGTAAACATGGAACCAATTGGGACCTCATTTTGTAATCTCTGATATTTATATAATTTGAATGATAAACCTTTTCAAAACGACTCAATTGGAGTTCGTTTTCTATCATTGTGACTATTGTGCCGTCGAGTAACACCCAGTTTGAATTCCGCTGCATCCATGAATTGGGGGTGTTACAGATTGGTACCAGAGCCATGGTTATAGAGAAACGGGTCTAAGTGAGACCTAAACTATAACTACAATCACAAACAAAAACATTTTATAGCCTTCCGCTCTCCGTGTCTTCCATCCTCCAGACGATTATGGACTTAGTAAGCATGTTATGATACACAAACATATTAGTATATTCATATATACCCATTTTGAGCATTTCCCCGAAGATATTTTTATGCTACACAAACATAATTGCATATTGATATATGTACCCTAAACATAATTCAGCATTTCCCCGTAGGCATTTTATGCTACATGAACACATATAAGTATATTGATATATACACACTAGGCATTTTATGCTACATGAACACATATAAGTATATTGATATATACACACTAAGCATTTTATGCTACATGAACACATATAAGTATATTGATATATACTAGGCATTTTATGCTACATGAACACATATTTGTATATTGATATATACACACTAGGCATTTTATGCTACATGAACATATTAGTATATTGATATATAAACTCGGTTTATTTTCAATCATTTATCTAAACAATGGACTAAACATATCTGTGTATGCCTATTCTAAGGCATTTCGGCACAGCCACACTCTCCCAATCATGTTCCTACTCCAACATTATATGTCCAAGACATTGTAACGGATTGCAATGGTCTCATTCATTTTTCAAGACATTGTGAGATACAATGGCCTCATTCATTTTCCAAGACATTGTGAGATACAATGGTCTCATTCATTTTCCAAGACATTGTATGATACAATAGTCTTAATCATTTCTCAAATGATTTGAGTCACACAATGACTAACCTACTTCCTAGACATTGTGAATTACACAATGGTCTAACCTACTTCCGAGACATTGTGTTTTGTGCAAATGGTCTCTAGAATTATTCCATCACATCATCAATATCATTTCTTATGATATCAAAAACCCGTCACAATCTATCGATTTCAAAACAAGAAATATGAGATTTCTAAAGGACAAACTAATCCATCATCGACAAAAGCTGAACTTTCTCTACATTCACCAAAGTTTTCTTATGAAACCTTCATTATTAAAAGTTCGTGATCCTGGCCAAGTATGTTCTATTTTAGAACTACTTAAAAATTTCCTTTCCATATGTATCTACCCTTACTACCTTCTATTCAATGGAATATGAAAACATACGTTACAAGTCTTGTATGGACGGGACTTGCAACTTAAGGGTTTGACATCGCCTTTGTTTAGTGGACAGTTTCCCGAAAGCAACGGACATATCAAAAGTATACCTAGTTTAGGTATTTGAAAATTTTATCGAACCTCGGCTAAATATAGACTAGTCACCTATATTTAACCTAGGGACAGTGGAATATAGTCTGACTAACTATATTCGACTTAAAATTTCCAAATACTGAGAGTAGTTGTACTAGGGTTATGTTTAGGTTGATTTCCTACATGAACTCGATAAACCACCAGAATACATTAAAACAATCTAGAGACACGATAATGTCTTACCACTCAGCGAAATCTTAACACCTTATTTGTGTTACCTAATTTCATTCTTGAAATTTTTCATTTATGAGATAATCCGAACTACTATCCTGGGATAGTTATCAATTATTCTCTTCATCCTGTAGAAGTACTATCCTGTTTAGGATACCATTCCATCATAAACTTTTAAAATCTCTTAAGATTTTTAAAGCAAACTCAACATCTATACCTAACAGTATTAATGTTAAGCATACATTACACACTTTTGTTCATCAACATATCACAACATTATCGTCACAACCGTTACAAACACAAGCTCATTAACAGATCTTGATGCACTTTTAAAGCTCAAATCATCCTTAGTACCCTCATCAGCTTTACAAGATTGAATATTCATCTTGTACTTTTGGAACACCAGTATCATCTCGTAATACCCTACCTTGTAACTCACCGGCTAAGTATGAATGTTGTGTCGGGAATTCTTGAGTAGAATGATTTATAATGTCCTTATTTGAATGGATTGGGATGCCTTTCCATTTAAATAAAGAAATTATAAATCATCGAACCATAAGTTTATATTCCTTTAGTTACATTGTTTGGGATGCCTCTCTATGTAAATAAAGAATTATAAACAAGTGGGCTTATTTATATCCGAAATAACATAAATATGAAGTCAATGAACACTAGATACAACAACAGATTACCTACTAGGCTATGATTGCAACGACTATCCCAATTTCCATTAGTACGAGGTTTACATTTTGGTTTTCATAATGATAGTGCAATAACAAACAAACTCATTGCGAGGCCATGTAACCATATGCATGTGCAGTCGTACCAAACTCATTACGGGGCCATGTAACCATACGCATGCGCAGTCGTACCAAACTCATTGCGAAGCCATGTAGCCATATGCATGGGCAGCCGTACAATTCAAAACAGGACTTGGTCCAACCACATGTTCAACACTTAATCCATTATTCGATTCCTATATCAATTGCTATTGATACTTGACAACTATATCAAGTACTATTTGATATTCAACTACTATATTAATTCCTATTAATATCCGACTGCTATATCAATTTCCTTTGATATTCGACTATTACCATACCTTTCCTACATAAAAGGAAGCCTCATCCTACACCATACACCGAAATGACAAATCAAATCACATCACTGGTAATTCCAGACTCTAGTCCTCATAAGTAACCACACCTTTTCATCGATACCACTCCAACATATGACACACAAAGAACTTCGGGACGAAGTTCCCCGTAAGGGGTAGAGACTGTAACAATTCGCATTTTCAGGATAATTACTATTCCCGGAAAATTTCACTATTCACTTTTACTATTCATTTTTCCCGAAAATTTTCCCGAAAGTTGATTTTTATTTGATATTCTCAAGTGATAAATCATTTCCATGGCAAATTAAAAGTTTGACATTCATAAGCTCATTTTCGTGAAAGTTATTAAGGAATTACACGGAATTACACGTTTTAGGGTAAAACGTCAATCAGAAATTCTACGCACAACGAAATTCAACCCCGTCAGGTGAGCCCACATCAGTAAAATATTTTACACACTCATGATTTATTTGAGAATTAATCGTGACTGAGAAAAATATGACCAAAAACTTCCCAACAGGTCACCCAAGCCTGTACTACTCTCGCATGAGCACGCTTAATCGTTTGGGCGATTAACCGTTAGACCACAAAACGCGTTTCTAAGACTATTTGAGTTTTCAACTTCTTAGAAAAAGTCAACATATTCTTTCCCTCCTCCATTGACCAAAAATCATCCCTTGATGTTATAAGTCATTTCGTGATTTTTAGGCTTACGGTTTGATGTCTAAAAGACATTTAATACCAACCGACACTAGACTGAGCTCAGTCTAGACATTATAAGTCATTTTAAATCATTTTTATCACATTAGAAAAGTAACATTTTACTTTTCTCAATTTTACGCAATATTCGTACGTTTTACGTATTACGCGTTTTAGACCCGTGTTTCCAGTTTTTAGCAGGGTTTTACCACCCAAATGGAACCTACCACTCATTTTATATTTTATTATGGAACTTATTGACATGTTTATCAATACTTTCAAGTTCCATAATTTTACGACACCCGGTTTTACGTTTTGAGGCTTAATCATTTACGATTGGCATTTCCCGGAGTCAAAACTAACCAAGTATCTTGGATAATACCAAGAAAAGTCCACACCCTTGCTCTCCAAGCTCATGAACAGCCTTGGAGGGGGGATTCACCACCCATGTGGCTTGATCTTATGCCTTGTGTCATGAGATGTGAACATGTGTTCAACTTGGCCTCCAAGTGTTGACTAGTCAACAATGTAACCTCCTCATTTGCATATAAATGCTTCTCCTCCCACTCCTTGACCATATGAACGACCCACACACACAACACCCTTCATTTTACTAGTTTACTTCAAGTTCCATCCAAGAAATCAAGTGCAATATCCATACATAAACCCTAGTTTAGTTTTGATTCATCAAAACTACTTCAAATCTTTAGAACTTTGGTGATTTCTCTTGAGTTTGAATCCACTCAAGTCACCTCAATTTTCATCATCTCTCTTTCAAGATTACAAGAGTAGAAAGATTGCATGAAGTGAAGTGGGTTGAAGCAAGTCTATCAAAGTCCTATCCTTACATGTTAACTTCCTTTCATCTTTGAAAGCCAAAAGTTGTGAGCCAAACCCTAACTTGATTCTTGTTAAATAATCATGTTCATGTTATTTACATATTATTTGTGCTATATTATGTCTTGTATTAATGTCCATGATGTATAAAAGTGAGCAAAACAAGTTATTGTTATTGATTGTTACAACAAGTTACTAAAACAAGTAAACTAGTGACTTTCTTGGTAAGACCTGATTAAAATGGTAAAAATATGATGTTGGATCATTACATATTACAGTAGAGGACCTAACAAGGAAACCATAGCAATTTGAACCACCTAAAACGAGTAAACGAGTCAAAAGTTATGGCGATTTGAAGTTACCAAAGATTTCCGGCAAAACTGCCAAATACCATTCTGATCAAATTTGAGTTTTGAAAGTCATACTTCTGGTCCGATTCATCAAAAAGTTAAAACACAAAAGTTGTCCGGAACGACGTTTTCGTTCAGGAACAAAGAAGCTCGAGCCCTGAAAACGCTTTTTGAGTGATAAATTCTTCAAAATCTTAACAGCCCATTTTTAGACCAAATTCATTACATATAAGTTATGGTTTATGAAGACCAAAGGGGTCTTATGACCTAAATCAAGACCACAACCATGGCTAGAGCCAAGGTTGAATCTCAAGACCATGGAACAATGACCAAAGGTCATGGCTAGGCCATGACGAAATGACCATACAAGCTTACCAAGGCAAATACATGAATTAGAGAAGTTGGCGATAACTTGAACATACAATTTGGATCTACTTCATCTAAAGGAAACCATGAGATTTTACCAAGAGAAAATGGTCATTCAAGACTTATGAAACTACCCCTAATAACAATCTTCATGTACAAATAAACTTTCCTAAGTTTATTCAAATATCGGACATGTAACCTTTCGGATCAAAACTTATATCTATATATTTCATCAACTACTACAATAGTAGGGAGCCTCATGTGAGGAGTTCATTATGTAAGCCGTCGAGTTGAGTTGTGGATTTACGAGTTAAAGTGTCCTGGCTCCTCGAACGCTTACTAACATGACTTCTGAATTATGTCGGCCCGAACGGTAGTAAACGATATACAAAACATACATGTTTCATGAATCTTCTCTTTCAAAGACTTACACTATACATCATACCACATCATGGACTAAATGCAAGATATATATATATAGGCACTACTTCATATTCTTTACTCCGATCTTAAGTCACAACATTCTATTATAGGTTGCTCGTAGAAACCTTCACGATTCAACCGTTACATTCATTACTTGCTATCTTACTTAAGGTGAGTTCATAGCCCCACTTTCGATTACTTAATTGTTTTACAAACCCTTGGGGGGAATACATGCTATTTATAACCGAGCACAATGTTTTTAAATTGTATGCTTACCTGATTGTTTTATTATCACTAAGTACCATCCTTGCTAAACCGAGATCCTTTATTATAAACCATTTAATCACTAGTAATAGTGAGCGCGAATATTATTAATAGGCCTATTGGGATTGACGAATCCCATTTGTATTGACTAAGTTCAAACAAATGCAATAATATTTAAGATTTAGGTATGTTAGCAAAGTACCTACCGGGATAAATCTGCCGATCGATATTGGTACACGTTAACGTTATGGTGTCATAAGCTTAGTGTATAATACATGTTCCGGGCGTATAATAACGTAGCCTACCTGTTTTGTTTTCCAAACATTGGTGTGAGCCTATAACTCACACTACCAACATATTGTGTTCAATCGATTTAACAAACTCTATGAATATCACTCAACCTTTGTGTTGACCTCTCAAGCATGTATTTCAGGTTCATGACGATCAAGGATGGAACGGAAGGGCACGGATACTCAAGAGGGCTATAAATTTTATTATCATTCAAAACTCATTTATTATACATTGTAAACATGGAACCAATTGGGACCTCATTTTGTAATCTCTGATATTTATATAATTTGAATGATAAACCTTTTCAAAACGACTCAATTGGAGTTCGTTTTCTATCATTGTGACTATTGTGCCGTCGAGTAACACCCAGTTTGAATTCCGCTGCATCCATGAATTGGGGGTGTTACAAAATATGTTCACCTTTTGCACCAAAAAACATTTCAATCAATATTAGGACTCATTTATAACCACCTTTAACTCAAAGAAACCGGGGACCAACACTCTATGCGACGATGTTAAGTTTCTTTTTCTCATTGGATCACAAACGCGAATAGGAGTTTAATCTCAATTGGTCTTTGAATGGATTTGCCATCAAATGCTAGCTTTAGCTCAAAACTAATTCTATGCAACTTGCAAATAGTAGACTAGCGAAAAATACATATATCTAATGGTCTATTCTAAATTGGAGCTAACGGAAATCTGTTACCCCTAAATATGCATCTAATCCATCTTTTTCTACAATAAGGGCCTCAAATAGATAAAAGTCCGTTTCATATCCGTTAATACTAGTTTTCAAAACTAAAACAATATCCTTTCGTGTCTCTCTATACCTTCATTTCTTCCGAAAATTATCAAAAAGTAATACAGATTCATTTATGGAGGAGAGAAACTTCTAGCTAGCGCCTACACAATCAGAAATCTAACTATGTACAAAAACTGTCAATTCATTTATGGAGGAGAGAAAAACTAATGTAACTCATTTTTTTTTTCTTATGTATATCCATGTAGTCTAATATGTATATAACCAAACATTTTACACTAGAATAACACATCAACAATGGACTCTCTTCTTCAATTTCTACTTGCGTCTCTTCCAATCCTATTTTTCCTTTACCTTATTCCCAAAATGATCAAAAGCAAATCGAAATCAAGCATTCATGGTCAATTTCGTAGTCCACCGGGCCCTCGTGGAATGCCCTTCATTGGAAACTTGCACCAGATCGATAAATCAAACTTTCATATTTCTTTGTGGAGCCTCTCCAAATCCTATGGTCCGGTTGTATCCCTCAACCTTGGTTTCATCCCAGCCGTCGTTGTTTCTTCAGCAAGTGTTGCTAAAGAAATCTTGAAAACTCAAGATCTTACTTTTTGTAGTAGGCCATCATTTCATGGCCTACAAAGGGTAAGTTACAATGGCCTTGATGTGGCTTTATCACCATACAACAAGACTTGGAAGGAGATGAGAAGGATATTTACCGTTTATTTGTTTAGCCCAAAAAGGCTACAATCTTCTAGGTTTATACGTGAAGATGAGGTATCACTTGCCTTGGAGAAGATACATGGGCTAGCACTTTCATCTAAGCATGTAAACTTGAGTGAAATCGCCCATATCGTTATGAGCAATATGGTAACAAGAATTGGTTTTGGTAAGAGGTATGAAGATGGACATGAAAGTACCGAGATTCTACGACTTCTTCATGAACTTCAGGCAACGATAACAAACTACTTTATTTCGGATCTTTGGCCAGATTTTCCTCTTGCCGGTTTGATTGACAGGTTACTGGGAAAATTTTATCGGCTAGAGAAGTGCTTGCAAGGTTTAGATTCATTTTACCAAAAACTAATTGACGAACACCTTGACCCTGAATATTCCAAACCAAATGAGGAACACAAAGACCTTATTGACATTTTATTACAACTCAGGAATGATCAATTCTTGGATTCCTTTGAGCTCACTAATGATCACATTAAAGCTATGCTCACGGTAAAGCTAAGACCATTTTCACATAATTCCTACTATAATTTTTAATTGCTTGATGGAAATTATATTGATGTTTCTGGAATTAAAGTAATTAACTTTAAAAAAATAAAGTTGGTCACCCCTTTTACTTGTAGACTGTAGTCACCTGAACCAAGAACTTCATAATTGGTGGGTCACCTTTGATCTCAGCCAAAGCCAAGCTGATTTATGACTATATATATATATATATATATATATATATATATATATATATATATATATATATATATATATATATATATCCTTTGTATACTGTGTTGTTGTCTCAAACTAGGGTCTTCCGATATGAATCCTGTAATTCTCTAACTGTTTCCTTTGTGTCTCTTTCGATCAGGATATATTGGTAGCTGGAACTGACAATAGTGCGGCTACATTAGTTTGGGCAATGACAACACTAGTAAAGTACCCAAAAGTGATGAAGAAAGCCCAAGAAGAAGTAAGGAAGATGGTTCAGAATAAAGATAAAGTAGATGAAGATGATCTTCCAAAACTCACCTATCTAAAGGCAGTGGTAAAAGAGGTCATGAGATTATACCCCGCGGCTCCACTTCTCATACCACGAGTAACAATGAAAGACACTATTTTACTTGACTATAAAATCAAGGAAAAAACGTTAGTTTATGTGAACGCTATGGCTATTGGAAGAGACCCTGAATCTTGGGAGAATCCCGAGGAGTTCTCACCGGAGAGGTTTTTAAGCAGTGATATTGGCTTTAAAGGGAGTGACTTTGAGCTCATCCCATTTGGGGCTGGTCGAAGAATCTGTCCTGGAATCTCAATGGGAGTTAATTCAGTGGAGCTTTTTCTTGCAAATCTCATTTACTCGTTTGATTGGGGGTTGCCAGATGGTACTAAGATAGAAGATATAGACTCTGGGGTTTTGCCAGGGTTAACCATGACCAATAAGAAGGACCTTTGCCTTTTAGCCCATTTTAACTCCAGTTCTCCAAATTAAAAGGGCAAATGATCGACAACCGGTATCTTACATATTCAAGTTTAAATAACCCATTTGTGCATCCTTAACAAATGACAACTGGTATAGTGTTACTCTGGTTGACATGTTTTCAAAATAGTGTGTTACATATATATGTATGATGTATGATTATCCATGAGATATACTATTACTCAAAAGAAAACAGTTATGCATGATATGTAGTCCAGTTCGAGTTTACTCTCACACTAATTAGATTCTCCAATGAATTGCAGTGTGCATGATGACATGTTACTTTTTTATGCCATCATATAAGATTTATAGTCAAAGGCGCGCATAAAGTTTTCAAGAAAACCAAATAACATTGCACAAGAAGAATGGCATAGAAAACCCATATGTCAAATAACGTACGGTTGTGTATTAAGAAATACTCACGTTACAACATTAATTATATACATAATACTAAAATGAGCCTAAAGGGAAGAAACAAAACTCCAGGAATTAGGAGCATTTGGAGCAGCCGTGAAGGAACGACCCTGGTTGGGCATGGTGCATTGAGGCGGATAGGTAGCATCCGGATAGGGGAAAGAAGCAGCATCAGCATATAAAAACAAGAAAAGATGTCTCAAACAGGATTAGAACCAGTGACATAAAGCTACCAACTCATACTTAATATGTATTCCCTGAGTGCCAAATAAAATTTTTACTTACAAAAAGTGCAATCATACCTGGGACAGAGCAAAAGTATTACAAGTGGGATCATTTTTGCTCTCTCAAAAGAACACCATTTTTATTTTTTTTATTTTTTTATTTTTTATTTTTTTTTTTTTTTTGCGCGCGCAAAAGGTGAACATATATCAGACTTCAACCAAAGTACAACTTATAGTAACCCTGATTAGGACATGCCCTTAATCAGATCAAAAAATACAACATACAGCTATATATCATCAAAAACAACATACTAATAGAAGCAAACTAATCCTGTAACAGCATAGCTTGATACAATACTAGAACATCCATCTTCCAATCATACTAGAGACTTATAATTCTCAAAAGAACATCATTAAACTAAACCAAATACAAGAGATACAAACAAGTGTTCAGCCGCCGTCAATACTATGTGCAAAGTTTTACATTTTTTCAATTGAGTTTTGCCAGTGTCATGAGGCATTATAATGAGTTATAAATTATATTTAGTGAGGTTAGTAGTCTCACACTTTAAGTAGAACTAGACGAGTACCGTGCATAGCAACGGGATTTTATAGCGACAAATAGTTTATTGGTAAAAAAAAGTTTATAGGTTATAAACAAAAAATAATGTTTTGAAACCCGGTTCGACCTGGGTGGTTCAACCGGTTGAACCGTTCCGGTCGAAAAATAGGTCGATTTAAACCGGGTCAACTTGCTAGGTTGGGTCGAAAACGGGTCAATCCGCCGGGTTTGAAGCGTCCCGAGTCAACCCAATTTGTGTTTTAATTGGTTGTATTTAATTTGGTAAATATGTTTTTAATTGATTGTACAATGTGAATAAATCATTGTACTTTTAAGTAAAGGATAATGTTTTGAAACCCGGTTCGACCCGGGTGGTTCAACCGGTTGAACCGTTCCGGTCGAAAAATGGGTCGATTTAAACCGGGTCAACTTGCTAGGTTGGGTCGAAAACGGGTCAAATTAAACCGGGTCAATCTGCCGGGTTTGAAGCATCCCGGGTCAACCCTGTTTGTGTTTTAATTGCTTGTATTTAATTTGGTAGATATGTTTTTAATTGGTTGTACAATGTGAATAAATCATTGTACTTTTAAGTAATGGATAATGTTTTGAAACCCGGTTCGACTCGGGTAGTTCAACCGGTTGAACCGCTCCGGTCGAAAAATGGGTCGATTTAAACCTGGTCAACTTGCTAGGTTGGGTCGAAAACGGGTCAAATTACCGGGTCAACCCAGTTTGTGTTTTAATTGGTTGTATTTAATTTGATAGATATGTTTTTAATTGGTTGTACAATATGAATAAATGATTGTACTTTCAAGTAATGAGGTGTTTTAATTAGAGTATTAATTACATTAATTTTCTCTCACATTTGACTTTTAATACTCAACTTTTTAAGTTTGACCATTTTTCTATTATAAATAGTATAGATTGGTACTCAATATAGTCATATATATTTGTATGCACAAATCTTAAAATACTACAGTATGAATGAGGTCAATTGCTAATTTCTTATGAACTTTTTTATCTTTCACTTGCTTGTTCATATTAGTGAATGTGATTTGATGTATATACCTTATCAATAGAAACTCAATAAGTTCACGTATTTAGAAATATAAAGTGATAATCACCAAAATAGACGGGGCAACCATGGTGAATTCGGTTTCTGCCCCCAGATTGGAAAATGTCTTTTTTAGACAGGGTAACTGGGCAACTGATGAAGTGTCACTTTATGCAAGTGACAAGTGTTGATTGTCTGTTAGTTTTTTGGGCAACCGCCGCCAATTTTTGGGCAACTGGGGCACTTGTCATCGTATGGATCGAGTTGCCTAGTTGCCATGTCTTAAAAAGACATTTTTGGATCTGAGGCAGGAACCGAATTCACCATGGTTGCCCGGTCTATTTTGGTGATTATCCCAAATATAAATCATCAAGTTTAAGTCCACATCACCATATATAGGACGTTTCTGTTTGCTCTTCTTCACCACATAAGGTTTCTCTTTTTGTCCTTAAGTAGAAAAGGACCACAGTTCTCTCTCTGCTGCAATAATGTTACCTAGCATCATATCTAGATAACCATAGTAATACTCATCTCTTAGGTGTTTTTAATCTAAAATTTGTGGTGTGTTTTATGTTTCTTATAGCCTAAGGTCCTGTTTTTTCTGTAGCTCAGCTGCTGGTTTTTCAAGAAATCTTTCTTTGCGTTCCAAAAAGAAGTGGAGTTTCGTAACGTATCAACTATGGCACTGCTTTTTCTTTTTCTTCTTATGTCTCTTTCCCTTCTATCGCTTCTCTACCTTTTTCCAAAATTCATAAAAAACAAATCTCAATCCTATCCACCAGGCCCTCGTGGACTACCCTTCATTGGAAACTTACACCAGATTGATCAATTACACCTGCATACCTACCTATGGAACCTCTCCAAGTCGTATGGTCCAGTTGTATCTCTTCAATTCGGTTTCATCCCTGCTATCACTGTTTCTTCAGCAAGTCTAGCTAAAGAAGTCTTGAAAACCCAAGATATTATCTTTTGTAGTAGGCCAACGTTGTTTGGACAACAAAAGATATCTTACAATGGCCTCGAAGTCATTTTTTCACCTTACAACGAGTATTATCGAGAGATGAGAAAGATCTTCATGGTTCATTTGTTAGGCCCTAAGAGAGTACAATCTTATAGGTATATTCGAGAAGAAGAGGTCTCTAGTGCCATGAAAACTATACATGGGCTAGCTCTTTCGTCTAAGCAAGTAAACTTGAGTGAAATCACAAAGAGTGTGGCGAGTACTATAGTGATGAGAGTGGGATTTGGAAAGAGGTACCAAGATGGACACGAAAGAAAGGAGGTTCTTCGCCTACTTCTTGAAGTTCAAGCAATGATGGCAAATTTCTTTGTTTCAGATCTTTGGCCTGGTTTGCCTTTTGCAGGTTTGGTTGATAGGTTGTTGGGCAAGACGGACCGGCTAGAAAGATGCTTTCAATATTTTGATTTGTTTTACCAAAAACTCATTGATGAACACATCAATCGTAAAGACCAAACGTCACATGAAGAAGAAGAAGATTTTATTGACATATTATTAAGTCTCAAGAAAGACCAACTCTTCAACCTCACGAACGATCACATTAAAGCCATGCTGATGGTAATCATTTTATGCTCTCTCTATTGGCTGAATGACATTATAGCCGTTAGCTTGATTTATATTTTGCAAGCAATATTATTTTTTTCATGTGCAATGAAATCCATGTACATCTTGTTATATTCTTAGAGATTTTATAACTATATTGTTCATACAAAATGTTTTTGATTTAAGAATCAAATTTCGAATAAGTTTTCAATTTTATTTATTTTTTTGTAAATTTGACATTGATTTGTAATTAAAGTTAGTGTTCATTAAGTTATGTTTCAGATGCTAAAGGTAAGTTGAAAATCATAATAACAAATCAATTATTTTTCCCCATCATTTTCACAAAATGGATTCAATATAAATGAACATATTTACAAAGTTTTGTCGTCCTATTTGGTTGTTTTGGGGTTAAGGTGTCTTCTTCAAATACCTGCTTGATAATAGATTCCATACCGATTTGTCAAACAAATGGTTGAAAGGATAAATACGTTTGTATCATTGTGTTCTAAATTTGGGTATCTGCTATCAGAATCTATAATATATGCCTATGATACTAGGATATACCCTGTTTTTCAGATGAGAAGAGTTTGTATGCAGTATAACTTCCTAGTCTAGTTTAGGTTCTTGCTATAGTATAGAAATGCTTTTTCACTCTCAAGATGTATTGGTCCAATTATTTATTGTTCTTCTTCTATGATCTAGGATGTATTGGTAGCTGGAACCGATACTAGCTCGGCGACAGTGGTTTGGGCAATGTCAGCACTTATTAAGAACCCGGAAGTAATGAAGAAAGTGCAAGAGGAAGTGAGACATGTGGTCGGAAAGAAGAATAAAGTAGATGAGGACGATCTTCCAAAACTCGCCTATATGAAGGCAGTGGTAAAGGAAATCATGAGGTTATATCCTACTGTTCCTCTTTTAGTACCTCGAGAAACAACAAAAGAAACCATTTTACATGGCTACAGAATCAAGCCAAAAACCTTGGTTTTCGTAAATGCATTGGCTATCGGAAGGGACCCTGAATCTTGGGAGAACCCGGAGGAGTTCTTACCAGAGAGGTTTTTGGATAGTAATATCGACTTTAAAGGCAATGATTTCGAGTTGATACCATTTGGAGCGGGCAGAAGAATCTGCCCCGGACTCTCAATGGGAGTTGTCACGGTGGATCTTTTACTTGCTAACCTTCTTTACTTGTTTGATTGGGCCTTGCCTGATGGTATGAAGAAGGAAGATATAGAGTTTGAAGTTGTGCCTGGGATAACCATGCACAAGAAGAATGAACTTTACCTTCTAGCTCATGAGCACGTGTAAATGATTATTATCTAACTACTTAACATATATATCTATGGAAAAACAAAAACTTCCTATAATGGTTAATTGGGCAATAATTAGAGATTTATAATGGGTGGATAAGAAACATTTGTTTCTTTTCATGCCTTGCCATGCCTTATGTTATCACAACACTGCGGAGAGGTCGCATATATAGGAAGAAGTTAGCTCTTTTGTTATACGTAGTAGTAGATTTTGCCGAGAATAAAATTTATAATTATTTTTGGTCTCTCTCGCCATCGATTATCCCTTTTTTTTTCTTTTTTTTTTTTTTTACTAGAAAGGAACCATATGCACTTGTAAGATGCATCTAGAGCATCAATTTCATTCTAAAGTCTTTTTAGTGTTCTGTAATACACTTCAACTGCGTGGTTGTGTCGTTTTGATTGAGCTACACCATTATCTAACTGATAGCTAGGAGTGGTGTCCATTATTGATTAGTCCCATGTGATACTGGAAGAGCCACAGTAAACCAAACTGAAAAATTGTTTATAATTCTCGTCAACATAACAGGTTTTGCAAGTCTCGCATATCGAACTGCATAATGTAAAACTTGAACTTATATTTTATGAAACCTTTTCATGTTTTTGGTTTTTCAGAGTAAATTCAACGGCTATTAAGTTACAGCTTCAGGCAGAGGTTTTCTATTCAATCTTTTCCACCTCTTTATGTTTTCGTCCTAAAGTACGAATTGGTAGGGACCAACATGTAATCATTATCTTCAATATACTCTCAGCTCTGCAAAAAACAAAGAGACAAAAAATACATGTAGATGTTTTCTGACATTAACTCTTACTCCTATCTTGAATTGCGGGTAGTATACATATAACTGAAACTGCTAGTTGAGGTTCATAGCATCTCCATCAATGGCACTGTATTTTATTTTTCTTATCCTATGTCTTCCACTCCTATATCTCATCTATATTCTTTCAAAAATTATCAAAACAGAATCACGATTCCATCCACCAGACCCTCTTGGACTACCCATCATTGGAATTTGGAAACTTGCACCAGATCGATCATTTGAACCTGCATACTTCCCTATGGAACATCTCCAAAACCTATGGTCCAATTATCTCTTCACTTTGGTTTCATCCCAACTATCGCTGTTTCATCCGCTAGTCTAGCAAAAGAAGTCTTGAAAACCCAAGATTCAGTCTTTTGTAGTAGGCCATTATTGCATGGCCAACGGAAGTTATCTTATAATGGCCTTGATGTTGTTTTTTCACCCTACCATGAGTACCGGAGAGAGATGAGAAAGATTTTTATGGCTCATTTGTTAGGCCCTAAAAGGGTACAATCTTTTAGCTATATTCGTGAAGATGAGGTCTCAAATGCCATGAAAACAATTCATGGGCTGGCTCTCTCATCTAAGAAAGTAAACTTGAGTGAAATCACCAAGCGTGTGGCAAGTACTATAATGATGAGGGTTGGATTTTGGAAAGAGGGACCAAGATGGACATGAAAGTAAAGAGGTTCTTCGTCAACTTACTGAACTTCAGGCGATGCTGGCTAACTTCTTTGCTTCGGACCTTTGGCCTGGTCTGCCTTTTGTGGGCTGGATAGATAAGTTATCCAGAAAGAGCGATCGCCTTGAGAAATGCTTCCAGTATTTTGATTTATTTTACCAAGACCTCATTGATGAACATGCACACCCTATAAAATTTTCCAAGTGTGAAGAGAATGAAGATTTTTTAGACATTTTACTGGGACTCAGGAAAGACCAACACTTAAACCTCACTTATATCACATTAAAGCCATTCTCATGATAACTATTGTACACTCTCTATACTGGTTGAATAAGATATAATAATTTACTTTAGCGGTTTAAGCAGTTGATTTTGACCCACATGTCCCGAATAAAATTTGAGCCCACAGCCTGGTTGGTGAAAGGTTGGGACTCTTTTTGACAAATAAAGGCAATAGTCTGTTGGTTTATAGATTTAAATTTAGAATTTACAAATAAATATTTACATTTGGTGAATAAAAATCTCTTTGACTTTTAGGTGGTCTTTGTAGGTCCTTTTGTTTCGGGTCTAACTGTTTCCTTCTGTCTTTTTTAAGAATGTGTTGGCAGCTGGAACAGATACTAGCGCGGCAACAGTGGTTTGGGCAATGACAGTACTAATGAAGTGCCCAAAAGTAATGGAAAATGCACAAGAAGAAGTGAGAAAAGTCGTGGGAAAGAAGAGTAAAGTAGACGAGGATGATCTTCCTAAACTCACCTATATGAAGGCTGCAGTAAAAGAGACCATGATGTTATACCCTACTGTCCCTCTTCTACTACCTCGAGAAACAACAAAAGAAACCATTTTACATGGTCACAAAATCAAGCCGAAAACCTTCATTTTTGTAAATGCATTAGGAATCGGAAGGGACCCAGAATCTTGGGACAGCTTGGAGGAGTTCTTGCCAGAACGATTTTTGGGTAGCGATATTGATTTTAAAGGGAATGATTTTGAGTTCATTCCGTTTGGAGCAGGCAGAAGAATGTGTCCTCGGATCTTGATGGGAACCATCACCATGGATTTATTACTTGCTAATCTTCTTTACTTGTTCAATTGGGGATTGCCGGATGGCATGCAGAGGGAAGATATAGACTCTGAAGCTATGCCGGGTATAACATTACACAAGAAGAATGAGCTTTACCTTTTACCTTATGTGTACTTGTAACTTGTAAGCCATTACTATCCTACATAATTTAATAAGTTCATGGGGAAAAAAAATTTTCTATGTTGGTTGGCAATAATTGAAGGATGAATTTCATTCTCTTGATGTGGTTTCCTAGGTTGAAAAATGTTTACAAAAACTAAAACCACAAATCAACAGTTAAATGAATCATTCCAAATGCCATGGCATCAAAAGACAGGATCAATGAAACAGCGTACAAGATCGACGAAAATATGAGAAAACTTGTTCTAAGATGTCTTGGTTCTTGATCTTCCTCTTCTGGCTGGTGTTGCAGCCTTTGCGGCGGCTGAAGAGCGGCCCCTGCTGGAAGTCTTGCCACGTCTCTGCTTGTTCCTCCCATTAGTTTTTCCATCACTATCATTCTCACTTTCATGGCTTTCTTCTATAACTTCTGACTCATATGATTCCTCAGTTTTTTTCTTCCGCTTGTTGCCATTGTCTGATGTTTTTGCAGCACTGTTTCTGGTGGTTTTCTTAGATATTGCAGGTTCTTTAATTCCTGAATCATAGGGAATGCATCATAAAAATCATTTTCTTAAGATAAACTGAATGAGGGGGATCTAGAACCAGAAACTTGTATTATGTAATAAACATCCTTATTGTAAGATATAAATGAGCATACCTTCATCAGTATCTTTGTCATCATAAACATCAAGCTGCAAAAAACAAGTTACCGTGAACAAGTAATCCAATAAAATAAAACATACCGAGTATAATCTTAAGCAGATTTTTGAAGCTAAAATTTCATAGTGGCCAGGTTAGAGTCATAATTGTAGTCTCGGCATTAACAGGTGTTTCTATAAGGTTTCAGTTCACGGCATCGGTACTTTCAGGTTGAGAAGATAGGGATGTGCATGTATCAGTGTCGGTTTTGGCCGAAAACCTAAACCAAACCGACAGAGATTGGTTTTTGGCCCAAAAAAGGTCCATTTAATTTAAGATATTTGGCCAGTTTCTGCCATTTCCATCAAACTATGTCAAACTTTGTGTTTAAATATCAACCAAACTACATCCCCTTATAAATTTAAAGTCAATTTGTGTTTAAAGATCAACCCAGTTTCCATAAAAATGTAAATATGTCCTACCATATCCAGTCATAAACAAACATAAAAGATCGGGATATGTGAGGTTGGACAGGGTGTCTGTCTGCAGGCTTAATCAGTATTTGTGTTGAACCTAGGATCCACGTTTCATTAGCATGTATCTTGAAGCAGTCTCCAATCATTATTCAGATTTAATTAAAAAAAAAAAGTTTGTCATTTTTATTACAAAAAGTAATTTTGTGAGTTCTTTGAAATTTGAATGATTGACTAATTGAACGATCTTAAGTAATACAATACAACTTCCAAGAACCAGAAATCCTAGACAAGCTGCAAAAATGGGAAGAAAAAATAGATCACATAAGTAGTACCTGGTCAAGTTGATCGCCTACATTTGATCTATCAACCACCACCAAGGAATGTGCAAAACCACACGCAACACTACACAAGAACAATACAAACACATAATATGTGTGTGCGCAGCCACATATGTCATGTAATTATGTAGGACTCTAATACCAACCTGATAACATTCATGCCTTCAAGAATGTCTACCTTTTTGGGATTCGCAGAAGATCTGCACCTCGTAAAATTAACAATTATTAGATGATCAAGGAACAGAACCAAAACAAACATGAGAGAAAACATACTTCTGCTCATTAGGCCCATATCCAATCTGACCAGATTGAGCAATGCCCCAACTTATGCATGAGCTTTCAGCACCAACGAAATTATGCAAACTGCCTGAATCCATGCAACGAATCTTCCAGCCACTATGACAAGATAAAAAAACAGAGAAGACGGTTGAATTAAACATTTAAACAAAATCCATTGTTGAACTATGAATCTGCATCTATTTTAGGTAAGCACAAGGCAACACCAAGTCATTTTGCCATGATGGTCTTAGGGAGAATATGATATAGAGAAGAAAGTAGAAACCTTAAATCCATGAGAGGTTTAGGGTACATATAATTATCACCCGTAATCTTTATTTTACCCCAAATGTATAACTTCCCTACACCTGGATAAGAAAACAAGGTCATTCATAATACAAGAAAAAGATATTTGTGTGCAAATAAGATTTAAGGACAAAGACGACTACATGCACTTAAAGGTGGTGATTTCGGCCAAATTATATTCTTATGAATGGGTCAATTAGGGTCGTAATATATCTCAAACATGTTGAATAAAAAAATATAGGTATAGGGGAAACCCAAACAATGCAAGAATTGACCAAGTCTTTTTTACTGCATAAAAACTCCAGAATAATTTTTTTCATTATATATTAAGATTATTTGTGTGACAGTCTTGTTTTGTAATCAATAATCATGCTTTAGGCATTAACTCCTTGATTATAAATTGGAAAAGTACAGTGCTTATGGGTCAACCCAGAACAACCCATTTAAATTCATACTATTGAATGACCAGTTTCAACTCAAAACACATTTTGACCCGTTACACAGCATGTCCCACCTGCTACTTGTATATATGTTTCATGCTTTGTTTTTAAATCCAAGTTTTCAACATTGAAAAAATAGCATACCAGCAGTACAAGCAGAGCTAACAGAACCAGCTGAAAGTATTGCATCAGGAGGTACAAGATTATGCTTGGTGAAAACATCAACACGGCGAGGATTCCACTCATCCTTTTGCTCTCTATGCCCAAGCCTATTATCATAGTTTAAGATATTGCACCATAACCATTAAGCAAAAAAGAGGAGCACGAGTATTACATAAACAAAAAAATTACTTTACAAGTCATTTAGTTTATTTTAGATTGCAAAACAACAATTCTTTGTGAACTGCCAAAGAAACCACGCTATTTTTCAATAAGTTCCAAGTACAATTTTCTTTTTCATATGAAAAATGCCAGATACTCGACTAGAAAATAAGTTGACCAAGAAAAACAAGCATGAAAATGTCGGATACTCAGTGTCAGAAACTGTTCACCTTCCATATCCTCCAAAGCCCCACCTACAATGAATTTAAGATGTGAATTCAGCAAAAGCAAGTAAATAAGGCCCAACATTTAACAAACAATGATGCAAGATAACTTACGTATAAATGTACCCCTTTGAGTCCAATGCAACTGTGAACACTCGACCATATTAGAGGCAAAAAAAGTTACAAAGTATAAACAGATATACGCATTGTAATAAAAAAAAGTAAGCTTGTATTCTATTACAACCTGTATGATTTGACCCGCACGCAACTTTTAGTATTGTTTCATCAGAAAGTGAAGCAATTGCCTTAGGGCGAGGTTGAGCTTCATAAGCAAGCCTCACAGAGCTCTCTTTCGTATTATACTGCATATAAGAAACCATATGATTTTAAAAAAACAAAATCAAAGTGAAAGGACAAGAGTTCCATGACAGAAACAAGTTACACATACCTCATTGTCAGTTCCATGACCAAGTTGACCGTACTGTGGATGTCCAGCAGTTCTGGAATAAATAACATTATCAAAAGAATATTTTCAGCATGCTAAAAATAAGAATCAAAGAACTAAGATTGACCATACTGTATAGAAGCGCCTTTGATAGAGGTTAACCAAACAGTAAAGTCTGTCCCACAAGCAACATCTCTTACGTCTGTGATAAGACATTGTACTGGAGATAACTCAACCTCTACATAAGCAAAAGAAGTAAGAAGTTTCAGCATAAGAAAACTGTTGAGGCTTAAGTTTAAGAAAATCATTCCACTTCGTTAAATATCTTTACAATTGTTACAATGCCAACCCACCTTTTTTAGTTGAGCCAGTACCAAGTTGTCCATGCTTGTTCCAACCAAATGAAAAAGAGATGCCATCTTCAGTTTGCACAACAGTATGACCTCCTCCGCTTCCTGCTTTAACTACTTTATATCTGTGAATAGACAATCAATATTAACTTTGTGCACCTAGATTGCTCTATATTACACGCACAACAGATGATATGCTGTATATCATGATTAAGTAAAATATCATATTATGGGTAAGCAAAAGCATTTGAATAACTTACTTAGACAGATCAGAGACGACTGTTGGACTGTTGCGTGAGATTTTATCCCCATGTCCAAGCTGCCCCTTCTGCAAGAATACAGTTGTTTTTTTGTATGGGATATCAGAAAGAACACAAACAATTTGCATTGATTGTAAGTTCAATACAATGGTAGTGTATAACTTCTAGTATAATACAAATTACAAAGAAGCAACACAAAACTTTGCACTAATGGTAGTATTTTAATTTTTTTTTTTTTTTTTTTTTTTTCATATTTTACTCGTTTCTCAAAGCATTTTTATATATGTCATTGCAGTACAATTATTGAAGATGTGTTTTCAATAGATACAGTTTAGTACAAGGTTAAATTAACAAAAATAAAATAGTCTTTCTAGACTTGAGCATCGGAGATGCTCTTATGCCAAAAGGTTAACGTAAGGTTACTTCCTTGTGTCAAAATTTCCATAATTTTAACATTTTGGAAGTTAGTTACCAGTTATACAGTAAAAAAGGGCAAAGGAACATTGGCAGATACTATAAGTTACATTTCTCCCTTCCTTGTACAGATTAAAATCATATATACCCCTGTTCAAAGGTTCGCAACTTTATATAATTCATAACCATAGCATTCTTTTCCTACGCTTTTATTCAGTGAAAAAATATGTTAGTTACCGAGTATCAGTTAACTAATTTCCTTTTTTTTTTACTATGAAATTGTTAGATATGATATGTTTAGTAATTTGAAGAGGCTAGTGCCGCTGATCAATCTGATAAATGCTTGAAACTTGCCTCATTTTTACCCCATGTGAAGCAACGTCCATCCACGCTCAATGCCACACAATGACAAGATGCTGCATATAAATTTAAGAAAAATATATAAACTTTAAGATAGTATAGAGATCAGCAAGGTATCTAACAGTTCATTTTTCACATTACAGCGTTTGGGTTAGCTTATTAGCTTTTTGCAGTAAATAAGCCACTTTTTTACCCAAATACTTTTAGCTTTTCTATAAACACTTAAACAAACCAACCCAAACAGCTCTCTAAGTTCCCTCATGTATAAAGAGGGTGTTTGTTTGGGGTTGAATCTTGGGGAAAAAATAGTGTTTGGCAACCTATTCAAAAAAAGTGATTATCTACATTCAGGGACGGACCTAGGAATTTTAAAAGGGTGTTGCACAAAAAAAATGTTGAGTTAACTAAAGTTGTACCGTAAGAAACGAAAGTAGCAAAAAAATTTGGGGGTTGCACATACCACAAAAATGACAGTTTTGAAATCTTTTTGCACTTTGTGACATAAAATCGGGTGTAGCCCGTGCCACACCCGGCATACATGTGGTCAGTCAATGTCTACATTTGCAATCCCAAAGAGCCCCTAAAAGCTAAAATAAATCCTTAAAAATAAAAACTTTATGGACCCCATAAAAGTGTTAAATTTAATCCAATATATTTTTTTGCTAAAATTTACAAACATTAATCATTCACAGTTTTTTCGGTTTATTCCGATACTTTTAATAAGCTTGTGTAAGTTTATATGTAATGAGCTTTTAAACAAACTTACCACAACCAGAGGCAACATAGCGAATATCAACCCCGACAAGAGACCGAAGCCGTGTCGGAGAAACAAAGATATCTCCGGGCAACACTTTTTTTTGGCGAATATCGGCTTCGGAACAACGTGTCGTACCACAGAACAACAACTCGCCTCCCTTCACATCCTCTTCTTTCTTCTTTGTCTTCATTGCAACAGTAGATGGCATCTCCAACCAAACAATAAAAAAAACACAGACCAAACTGGGGGTTTTTTTTTTCTTTTTGACAAAAAGCCTAGCCTATGTTTGGTTGGGGTGTTGTGTATAGTACGATGAGAAGCGGGAATGTTTGAATTTGAAAAGTGTGTCGGATGAATGTAAAATAGGCGGGATAATGGGAGTTTGGTCACACTTTACGATGTTTTTTTTAATAGAGCATTTTGAAACGCACGGGTGAAGTGGGTTTCAACTTTCAAGGGATTTGGTCTAGTTGGAACATAATGCTTTTTCTTCCTATAATTAAATGCAAACAACTGAACAAGTAGTAGCACGTGATTTGCACGTTTTATTAATTGATTTGCACATTTAAAATATTTGTGTCTTGACATTTAGGCTACTCGGCAAAGATAGGTGAAGGCACCACTATTTTGCCATGTCATTGGTGATCCTCCTTGCCCTCTCGTTCACTTCACGCGGGAGCACAAAAACCAAAACAACAATTGATGATTTGTTAACCAAATGAAAAAGAAAGAAAAGGGCCTCATTTATATTGTTTTATATTTTGTATGTGAGTGTGTGGGTATTTAGTGGGGTATATTTGTATAAAGTGTGTATTTAATAGTAGTAATAGGTGAAGTTGGAAGTAAACTTGACTACTAATTGGTGAAGGGTGGTGAAGGGAAGTGAAAAAAGAGAGAAAGCTGAGGTGGCGCTAAGGTGTCAGGTGAAGCCACCACCTCCTTGCCCACTAGTCTTATACCCCTATATCACTTAGGGTATCAGTAGTGGTCACGATAAGGGCACGGGAAGGTCGCGGTACCGTGCAGGAACACCGCCACCAGTAACGCGGTACCGCACGGTAAGGTTCACGCACGGGAAGTCTTCACGTATGGAAAGCAGTGTATAATTCGAACGTTATTTTGATTTGACCGTTGCATCGGGCAACGTTTATTATTTTTATTTTTTTTACCGTTGGATATGGATGCTATATAAATGGAACCCATCAACAAGAACAAAGCAAAAAGAAAAAGAAAAGCATACTGTTAAAAAAAAAGTTCTACCGAGCAAAAAAAATGGAGCCAAAAAGAAATAGAAAAAAAATAATATGTAATGTTTTATTAATTTTAATGAAATTTTAGTTTTTTTTTATTTTAATGGAATTTAAAAAAAAAATGAAGTGAGTGAAGGGGGTGTGGTGCCACAAGTGATGCCAACAAAAAAAAAATTAATGTGATTTGTATTTTTAATGTGATTTGTATTTTTATTTAATGAATGAAAAATTAATGATGTTTAATTTTGTTGTTTAAAAAAATTTAATTAAAAAAAAACAAAACAAAACTTGGTTGCTACTGTGCCAACTTAGTCGTCGGAGTGAGAAAGCTGATGTGGCATGGTTATCGCAGGTCACCATTGCTACTAGCCTTATACTCATCCACTCTGCTTACTCTTTGTTATATTACCATTTTAAGTGAGTCCATATTTTATATTAATCATTCATATTTGATTTTATTTTCATTTTTACAATAATAATATTTTTAAATTTATAAAATATACTTATATATATATATATATATATATATATATATATATATATATATATATATATATATATATATATATATATATATATATATATAATTTTTATTTCGCATCATTTAATTTAAACATACATCTACAAAACAAATGGGCCTTTATGTTTGATGTAAAAAAGAAAAAATATATTATAAATATATAAACAATTATTCATAATTTGATAAATTATTTAAAATTAAAATTTATTGTTAAAAAAAACAATAAAGAGGGAACATGTGGTTGAGGTAGAAATGTTGCCCACTTATTTAAAGAAAATGACATATGGAAAAAGTCATTGTTGTTAAAAACCCATCTAAGAGCATGGTGTACCATGGGGTCCTGCCTCACCATTTCTTACGTACCACTATTTTGGCGTCGCCAGCCATGTGTCATGAACCCATAATTTGCAGAAATCCATAACCAAAACACAAATCAATAACACAAATTTTCAAAAGACAATTTCACATTTTAAACTGCTACCAATAAGTCACATACATTAGCATCATTCCAAACAAGGTTGTCTGTTAATAGTAGTATCATTAATTACACTCATAAAAAGTTAATAAATTTTTACAACCTTCATGAAAAGTTAATAAGTTTTACAAACGCTTAAGTTGGAGATCCTACAACATCTTCCTTTTGCCTTTGCCTTGGTTGCATTCACCAATAGCAGTCCATGTTTTCTTTGCTGCTAGCTCAAGGACTATATCCTGGTCAAATTTGAGTTTGTGAGTTGGGATAGGCTTCTCAATTGGGATAGGCAAAGGTAGGACAGGATTCTGAGCTGGGAGAGACTCAAGAGGTTTTTATAACTTAGAGAGGAACAACTTCTATTGCCTCGGAGCTTGTAGAATCTTCAATTAGATACTCAGATCTTGTAGTAGAATTAGATTGTTGTGGATAATACCACGTAAGCAATTGGGGTGGGATTCCAGTACCATCACTGCTTGAATCAGAGCTAATGGGTATGACTTCTACAAATAAGAAATGTTATGTCAGTTTGATGAAAATGTTAGGAAATATCACTATCTAACAAAAAGCTTTTGAAGGCCATGTGGAATTAAGTGATCCAATGCTCATTTTGGTCAACTCAATGTAATCCCAAACAAGGCTGCAATGTAGAAGATTCCAGTGTTCTCTTATTTGGTCCTTTCATTGTTATCCCAAACAACGCTGTAAGGTACTCACTTTGGTGGCCAAGCACAAACAAGGTTGCAATGTTCACTTTGGTGTCCAAGCACAAACAAAAGCTTTTCAAGGTTCCAGTGAGTTATCTGATTTGGTTCTCTTAGTGTAATCCCAAACAGGTACCACAAATAATCAAACACAAAAAACATAACTAGGCACATTACATTTGGTTATGTCAGTGTTCAAAGGTAGGTATCAAACTACATTCTAGGCACATTACATTTGGTTCAACTAGGCACATTACATTTGGTTCTATTAGGGTTCAAGGGTAGGCATGAAACTACATACTAGGCACATTACAAGGCTGCAATGTAGAATAATACTAGTGTGGCAAGGCATGTCTCAAAACTTTACAAGGTATACAAGGATCAATGTAGACCATCTATGTAACATTCAATGTGTGGGCAACTGCAATAACACATGAGTCTAATTTTCTTAGCCTAAAAGGATAATACCATGCTCTTTCTAACACACAAATACTAATAAGCATAACAAAACCCCTAAATCCGGTAACAGAAAACAACCTCAAATCTGATAAATAAGATAAATTACAATTAAATGGACCAAAAGACTTGTCAAAGGATAAATAACAATATCCCTATAAATACCTGTACGGTAGGGGACTTCATTGTCTTAACACGTGTCCTGCCTTGAAGCCGTTTGGTCATCCTTGTAGGGTTTATCTTAAAACCCTAGTGCCTCTCTGTAAATAGAAGGCATCACTCACCTTTGGGGATCCTCGAATCTCTGGATACTATTTTCACACACTTATACTATTTCACACACTTATACTATTTTACAAACTAAACACACACTGCACGGTTTGTTGTAAGTGTTACCCAAACTCGTGATTCTTAATCACACATTTGGGTCCTTATCGTTCAATACGGAACCGAATAATCACACCTTTTGGTCCTAATCTCGTTTTACATCCCGTATGTAAACAAATAAACTTTTAACCACTAATAATAGTTATTGATACGTGGGAATTGCGCCCTCGCAACAGGTTTTACCTCTCAAGGGATCTTGAGAAGCTTACAACCCCAACCAGGTAGTGTACCTGATCGTTGTAGTATAGTATAGTGACAAGTACCAGGGGATTGATCGTTCAACTCAGGAATAGTGTCGCTAGGATTATAAGGCCTACTAAACTAGGTCTAGAGGTGAGTGATGATTCTTTTGTATTTTTATATTTTATGGAAAGCAAGTAAAATCTCGGGTTTTGAAGGAGTGGGCGGAATTAGTTGCTAGCCAACTAACCCAATTAACTAAAGATGCAATCAAAATAAAATACAAGAAATGAAAATTAAACTAATTTACTAATGTGGTGGAAACAATAATGAGAAAAGTTGTGTTTACTTAGATTTCATTACTCCCTAGATATCTTTTACCGGTTGATTAGCTTGTTACAATTGCATGGATGACGGGTTATATTCTTTAATACTAGTCGTAGGGCCGTGTACAATATTCCCTAACTCTATAAGATCCTACTTCACTCCTATGTCGAGCCGATTAAAAGCTTCTAACATGGGATCATTAGAATTCACTTATACATTAAATACAACCAAAAATTGTAGTACACCTCCGATCATGTTTTTTAAGACGTTCAAGCAAGTTACCAATGGAAGTCTGCCAGTTTTCTTAAGCCTAACATCGAATACAATTATCCGTAATAATTATAAACAAACAATCAACCCATAATCAACATCTAGGTTTCACTACAGCTAAGCAAACACAATAAAAACCTAGCCTAACATGTTAAAAGAAAGATAGACATAAGATAGAATCAAACAATACATAGACATATTGAATGATTATTGGAGTACTTATCTTTATTAAAACATGGAAGAAAGAAGGGTTTGAAACCCCTTCAATATGCAGGAAATTCGACCTAGGGTTTGTGTGTAATATTCCACAACTTGTTCCACACTTTACAATGAAAAATTGGAAAAATATATTGATGAGGCGAAAAATGATCCGTTTTCAGGGGGTCATTTAAGCCGGAATTGGAATTTATTTGATCAATTATTGCCCTAAATCGTTCCTTTTGTGATTTTAGGTACTTTTGGAGTGAATTTTGGAAAAGGAATCATTTTGGACGTTTTTGAAGCATAAAAGTGAAGAAAACGGCAAAGTCTTAATTTTCCTTGCTGGGAACAGTACCTGACGGCGTCAAGAGCAATTTTGTGACGGCGTCAGGAGAAAAAATGATGACGTCCCAGAGAAAACGTTACGGCGTCAGAGCAAGGCCGTCAAGAGTAAAAGTGGTGACGGCCCTGAGCAGAAATACACATGACGGCGTCAGATCTGGATCTAGGCAGTCCGAGAATTTTATTGGCGGCGAGATGACGGCGTCAGAACTTTCTTCTTGACGTCGTCACCTCATGAAATCTATATATACTTTTCTAATTTTCATTCATTAAGTGTGGAACTTGTGTGGAGAATTTTAGGGCCGAACTTAATAAACCCTAGCTCGTTTGTAACAGTATTTTCAAGGGTTTTCACCCCTTGAAACCATTCATGTTCAATTGAGATAAGTTTCCTTTCAATTCATTCAATATTGTTGATATAAATAATGTCTAAAAACGTTATTAATATTTCTCAATAAACCTATGTTTTGATAATCACAAAACTCAAATGAAATTAAGTCAAGATTAAGACGTAAACAAGTATTTGGTAACAAATATTTACCTCTACATCTAATATCACTTAAGGTATGCATAAACTAAGCATCTTATGCATTACATGATCAAAGGAAACCTTGTCTTAAGACATAACTTTTTATAAAATGATATTAACATTTTATATATATTTGTAAATCATTTTTGGTAATGTTATATTAAACTACAAAGATATGATTTCAAATTTCCAACCAAAAAGGGCAAATTTTATCCAGAAAAACTTTTCCAACGTTCAGGAGGGCGGCCCCCTTAATTTTACTAGGCGGCCCCCTTAATCATTAAGGGGACCGCCCCCTAATTAAGGGGACCGACACGCTCCAGAACAGTGTTTTCTGGCCCTATAAATATTGGATCATTCCACATATTTTTCTCACCTTTTTGCACTATAAACTTTCTGATCCAACCTCCATTTCTACATCAAAAATCCTTTGATCATATAACTCATAAGTCTTTGTTTCCAAGTGATCCAAAGCTTCATCCACTCAAGTGCAAGAAGAAGAACACTCCTCTACATCCATCTAATTGTAGTAGTGTTGTGATTAGTTAGTTTCATATTGTAGTAGTGTTAGATATTTGTAAAAGTGTTGTGTGAATTTGTTGATTGTAGAAACTAGGTGTGCTGTAAAGTAGTTTAGTAGTTGTGACTTAGTTGTGCATAGAAGAAGGTGTGAAGAAGGTGTGAAGTCTTGAAGAAGTTGTGAAGAAGGTGTGAAGCCTTGAAGAAGTTGTGAGATTGGTTCTAGCTACGATTAGAACTCGACATTTAGCTTAGTGTCGTTAACTCGTGTAAGCCAAGGTGTGTAAGGTTTCTCCACCATAAGGAGTTTGTTGACATAGTGAAGAAAACTCTCGAGTGTGGTACTCGGGGAGTGGAGTAGGGCAAGGAAGGTGTCCTTGTAGCCGAACCACTATAAATTCGCGTGTTGTGGTTTGATCTTTCTAACTCTATCTTTTATTCATTACATTTCAATACTTTCATTATTAGATTAGAATTGCTTATGTTGGTTGTTACTTGAATTCACTTGAGATCGAATCAAAAGTTTTTAAATAAGCCACAAAATATTTTGGTAATAAATTTAAAAAGGACGTAAAACTATTGAACCCCCCTTCTAGTTTTCCACAAATATGTCTATGTGTTGTTTGAATATATCTTACACTTGTCTTGATTTTAACATGCCAGGCTAGATCTTTTGTGTGTTTGCTTAGATGTAATGAAACCTAGATGTTGATTATAGGTTGATTGCTTGTTTATAGTTGTAATGGATGAATGATTTCAATGTTAGGCTTAAGAAAACTGGCAGATCTCCATTGTGTAACTTGCTTGAACGTCTTAAGAAACATTAACCAATGCGTACTAGGTTTTTATGGTTGTATTTAATGCATGAGAGAATTCTAGTGATCCCATGTTAGGAGCTTCTTGCAGGCTCGACATAGGAGTGAAGTAGGAGCTTATAGAGTTGGGGAAGTACGTACGCCACCCCACAATTGGTATTAAGGAATATAACCCGTCATCCACGCAACTGTAACAAACAATTAACCTGTAAAAGATATCTAGGGAGTAGTGAAATCTAAGTAAACACAATTCTCCCATCAATTGTTCACACCATATTAGTTTAATTAGTTTTATTTACATTTCTGTTATTTTATTTTAATTGCATATTTAGTTAATTGGGTTAGTTGGCTAGCAACTAATTCCGCCCACTCCTTCAAAACCCGAGATTTTACTTGCTTTCTATAAAATATAAAACTACAAAAGAATCATCCCTCACCTCTAGACCTAGTTTAGTAGGCCTTCTAATCCTAGCGACAGTATTCCCGAGTTGAACGATCAATCCCCCGGTACTTGTCACTATACTATACTACAACGATCAGGTAAACTGCCTGGTGGGGGTTGTAAGCTTCTCGAGATCCCTTGAGAGGTAAAGCCTGGTGCAATTCCCACGCATCAAGTTTTTGGCGCCGCAGCCTGGGGAATAGTTATTGTCTAGGTTAGGATTTCTTTTTATTAGGTCTACTTGCTAGATTCCTTTCTAGTAAGATTTTATTTTTTATTTTTTAGGTTTTCTCTAGTATATCTTATTTCTTCGTGCCTTTTGTTCGTAATCTTTACCATCCGACATCATGGAAGGTGGTAACATCTTTGAACCCATCAACCCACCACAACAAGACCACCCATAAAACCCACCACTAGCTAACCAACCTCTTAGGCCCCGAACCCTAGGAGAGTATTCCCGACCTAGCCACCAAGGCTATCGAAACACCATTGAGCTCACCCAAGGAGCCAATGTGTCTCCCTTGCGATCCAACACCATCTGGTTGGTGCAAAGAGGATGTGCATTCCATGGACTTCGTTCCGAAGATCCTAATCAACATCTCAAGGACTTCCTTAAAATCGTAGACTCCATAGACCTTGATGTTACAACTAGAGAGACAACCCGATTACGCCTATTCCAATTCTCTCTACGTGATCAAGCTAGTCAGTGGCTTGAACGTTTACCCGCGGGATCCATCACCTCATGGGATGATCTCACCACTCGTTTCCTTGCTCAATTTTTCCCGCCGGGGAGAACTACCAAGCTTAGAAATGATATCTTGATGTTCTAAAAACGTCAAGGTGAAACTCTATATAAAGCATGGACTCATTTCAAGGACTTACTCCAAAAAGTCCCTCATCATGGCATAGATCTTTGGCTCCAAGTCCAAATCTTCTATGACCATATCGATCTCTCCACAAGGCGAACCATTGACCAATCGGTCGGTGGCAAGCTACGTGATCTTAGTGCGGAAGAATCATGGGAACTCATAGAAGATCTTGCTCTCTATGACAACGAAAGTTGGAATGATCCCCGCGATTTGAACAAAACAGTCAAGGCAATATCTTTGCCCTCGAACAATTTTAGCACTCCCAACCGTAGGATCATGGAACTTAAGGACCACGTCAAGTTTCTCATGAAATCTTACGAAGCTCCTAAGGCTTCAAGCCAAGTGAACAAAATCACTTCTTCATGCGAATTATGTAGTGGTCCCCATGACACTCGTGATTGCGTGGAACTCCCCGGAACAGCTTTTGCGGACTACGCATCTTCGCGTACCGACGAAGCGGAAGATAAGTGGTGCACTTTCAAACCCGAGCCAAACCCTTACGGTGATTCCTACAACCCCTCTTGGAAAAATCACCCGAACCTTAGGTGGAAACAAAACCAAAACAATTATTCCAATCCGCCTAATCGTTACCAACCAAACGGTCCACCCTCCAACCGTACTTTCAACAACAATCCTTCTAATAACTATGGTAGTACCAAAAATCTTGAAGGATTGATGTCCAAGTTTATGGCATCTCAAGAATCTCGCATAGTTAAGTTTGAAACCGACTTCAATCAACAACAAACGGAGATGACCAATAAGATTGACAACTTGTTGAAAGCCCTCAATAACCAAGCGTTAACTACACCTAAGAAGGACAACAGGGACGCCAATAGCGGAATCCTAACTAAGGACCCCTCGTCATCCAAACATGTCCACTTTGTCAATGTTGTCACCATTAAGCCAATAGATAAGGATATAGAAGAAAGTGACAAGGATGAAGTTGGAGTAGAAACCGAGACTAGGGATGAAATTAAGGAAGTTGAGGTTAATAAGGGAGAAAAGTTATAGGAAGTAGAAAACATAGAAGAGTACTTTGATAAGTTGGCCACCAAGGAAGAACGGGAATATCACAAAGATTTATTTGATGATCCCGAGACACCATATATCCTTGGTTCACCCCTTATTAAAGTAGGTGATCCTTCTAACATCAACATAGCATGCAACATTGGGCAAATGCATGTATGGAAAGCTTATATCGATCCTAGGTCTCTTATAAACACCATGACTAGGACTTGTTATAATTGGGTAATGAAGAAACAACTTGGTTATAGGATAATGCCCAACAAGAATTTGATAAGTAATTTTGTAGGAAGAGTGAAAGGATTGCATGTGATTGTTGGAAACTTCACTTATGAAACCGACTTTGTGATAGTGGAGGATACTCGTCCGGTGATAGATGATTGCCTAAGTCAAGTAGTGTTCGGAAAACCATTCGTTGAGACCTCTAAGATGAGTTATGATCCGACTCTATGGATAGTTAGGTTCAAGAAAGAGAATGATGAGATTGCTTACCAAATGCCCTATAAGATTGAACAATACCACCTCTTATCGAACATAGAAAAGGAACACAAACAAGCGGTTTACTATAGGAATGATTAGGATAGACGTAGAGGAGTTGAATATGTTATGAGTAGGATACTTGGTTTCTACAAAGAATGCTTGCAACTAGGTCCGGAATACAAAACTAATATAGGAGTTGACCTAGAGAGTGAAACCAAGGATGAGGTCACGTAATAGCCCATGACCCTGAGTCTAGCTACAAGACTCGTAAATAAAGAAAAGCGCTTCTTGGGAGGCAACCCATGCTTTGTGTGATTTTTAATTGTTTGATTGTTATTTGTTTCCATATGCATGTTTTATTTTTATTGTTGGTAGAACATGTTTCAAACTAAAATGGTGAAAATACTTTATTTTGTCGTTTGGCTTTGTCTTAACTTCATCCAAAGGTATTTCGCAAAAGATAAGTGTAAGGGGAAACCCCAAATATGTTTTTAAGAAACAAAATTGATCATGATTCTCCACAATATTAAATGAACATGTATATTCGTATTTGTTAGAGTCAAATGCTTGTATCGAGTCATAATGATGTTTTGTAGGATTTTCCAGGAAGTAGGACAAAGTTTTTTCCAGAAATTTTCTGGAAACTTAACATAAAGATTTCTGCAGGTCACTTCTGACGGCGTCACGTGTAAAAATCTGGAAATTTTACCAGTTTTGTTTTTCTAACGGAGTTTTAAAGTTTTTGTTGAATCTTTAGTTTTATAATCTCCAGGAAATCTGCAAACATTCATTCCACAAGCATTATATCTTACTTTGTTTTCTAGGATTTATTAGCATATATAGATTGCCGCCGATTTTACGTGAGGTTGCCTTGTTTGTTTTCTCAGGTTTAACATGTTATGTTTGACAAGAAGATGAGTTATATTCTGGAAGGGAAGCTTTGATTGTTCATTTTCTTGGAGGAAGATCTAACCTTGTTACCACACTATCCATACCGAGCGAATCAGGGGAGTATTTGATTTCATTCTTTTACCTATTTTACTTTTACATTCTTTAATTAAACATTGGGGACAATGTTCATCCTAAGTGTATGGGGAGGGTAAATGATGATACCTTATAGATAAACTTTCACTTGAGTTTGTTTGTTTGATGGTAGGTGTGTAATAAAACTATGAGAAATACTTGTTAGTGTAATTTTAGCGCCAAATTTAAATTTTTTTACAACATTTAGGAGTGAAACTTTAGCCTTAGCAAGCGTCTCATGGATAGGAATTGTATGACTAGCACAAAACCGTACTATTCAGGAAAATTTTCCACCCAAATATGTGAGGTTCGCCGTTAGATTTTATAGGAAAAACATTCATTATTAGTGCTTATGAGTGTACCGGTAGCATTTAGATTCTAGAACTTGCGTTAGTGATGCATCCCGAGACCGCTAGTAAGACTACATTCGTGTAGTAGGATTTACTACATGATAAGAGGCATTAGGATCACCCTTGTGTTAAACCCGTATCATAATTACTTGACCATTTAAGTCATATTACTTGGCTAGTAAAGTCAACTAATTTTTCCTACACCTTAGCGTTGTACTCATTATTAGTATACGAAACCCCTAGTACACCCCTCCGAGCCTATCTTTTTGTTTCTAACTTTAAGCATCTTACTTAAAGGAAGAATTTGTTACACCCCACTTAAATGTACAACCAAATCTCCTTAGCCTTCCGTGTATGCACTCATCTTTAGTGCATTATTGTTATTTGTTTAAACCCTTAGTTAATTATCTAATTGATTACATGGTTGCTAAGTCGAGTCATATCCTTGTACATATTGTTTTGGGACGGTTGGGACTCATGGGTAAAGTACTATTGTTATGGAGTAATGGGGAAGAACATCATTATATTACCCCCATATGTGCGTTAATCTTAAAAGTACTCCAAGTGTTTTGATTATCTTAATTCGAGTCATTAGATTAGTTTATTGTAAAGTATGTAAAAATTCAAGTGTAAAAGGAATGTTCATTCCCTATAATGTATTATTTTGGATGGTAGGGTAAGAGTGTATGCAAAAAAAAAAAAAAAAAAAAAAAAAAAAGGAAAAAAAATAGAAAAAGAAAAAGAGAAAAAAAAAAAAAAAAAAAACAAAACATACGGACTACCATCCCGATTCATTCTATGTTTATTTTATGTTTTTGTTATTTTTTATTTATTAGCTTAAGTCGAGTCTAGTCTTGGCCTAGCAACGCCATTTTGTATATGTAATTAACCAATATTATTAACTCGCCACCAGTAAAGACTGCCTATATCCAACCAAACCGTGTTTTCCATATCCCTACACCTAACGTTATAACCATTTAAAAGACCTCTTTGATAGTTTATCCTAGGTGCTTACGCCATGTGGTGGAGGTTTGATCCTTTCCCAAGCCTCTGGTAATCTATTTTGCTATGACAGGTAGTGAGAGATGTTTTCCATTTCCATATTGTGATATATACTTTATTACATCCGAGAGATGTGAGTATCTAAACACTATTTGTGAGGTGCTAGTGTATGACCTCCGTGCTTGTCTTTGGTCTTTAGTGGAACGATTATTTGTTGTAATTACTTTTATATTAGTGTTAAATGACCCTAACTTATGTTTTGACTAGAATAAAAGCGCATTTGCTTGTGGACAAGCAAATCTCAAGTGTAAGGGTATATGATGAGGCGAAAAATGATCCATTTTTAGGGGGTCATTTAAGCCGAAATTGGAATTTATTTGATCAATTATTGCCCTAAATCGTTTCTTTTGTGATTTTAGGTACTTTTGGAGTGAATTCTGGAAAAGGAATCATTTTGGACGTTTTTGAGCTTAAAAGTGAAGAAAATGGCAAAGTCTTAATTTTCCTTGCTGGGAACAGTACCTGACGGCGTCAAGAGCAATTTTGTGACAGCGTCAGGAGCAAAAATGATGACGGCCCAGAGAAAACGTGACGGCGTCAGAGTAAGGCCGTCAAGAGTAAAAGTGGTGACGGCCCAGAGCAGAAATACACATGACGGCGTCAGATCTGGATCTAGGCAGTCTGAGAATTTTATTGGCGGCGAGATGACGGCGTCAGAACTTTCTTCTTGACGCCGTCACCTCATGAAATCTATATATACTTTTCTAATTTTCATTCATTAAGTGTGGAACTTGTGTGGAGAATTTTAGGGCCGAACTTAATAAACCCTAGCTCGTTTGTAACAGTATTTTTAAGGGTTTTCACCCCTTGAAACCCTTCATGTTCAATTGAGATAAGTTTCCTTTCAATTCATTCAATATGTCTATGTGTTGTTTGAATATATTTTACATTTGTCTTAATTTTAACATGCTAGGCTAGATTTTTTGTGTGTTTTCTTAGATGTAATGAAACCTAGATGTTGATTATATATTGATTGCTTGTTTATAGTTGTAATGGATGAATGATTTCAATGTTAGGCTTAAGAAAACTGTCAGATCTCCATTGTGTAACTTGCTTGAACGTCTTAAGAAACATGAACCAGTGTGTACTAGGTTTTTATGGTTGTATTTAATGCATGAGCGAATTCTAGTGATCCCATGTTAGGAGCTTCTTGCAGGCTCGACATAAGAGTGAAGTAGGAGCTTATAGAGTTGGGGAAGTACGTCGCCACCCCACAATTGGTATTAAGGAATATAACCCATCATCCATGCAACTGTAACAAACAATTAACCTGTAAAAGATATCTAGAGAGTAGTAAAATCTAAGTAAACACAATTCTCCCATCTATTGTTCACACCATATTAGTTTAATTAGTTTTATTTACATTTCTGTTATTTTATTTTGATTGCATCTTAGTTATTGGGTTAGTTGATTAGCAACTAATTCCGCCCACTCTTCCAAAACCCGAGATTTTACTTGCTTTCATAAAAATATAAAAATACAAAAAGAATCATCTCTCACCTCTAGACCTAGTTTTTAGGCTTTCTAATCTTAACGACACTATTCCTGAGTTGAACGATCAATCCCCCGGTACTTGTCACTATACTATACTACAACGATCAGGTACACTGCCTGGTGGGGGTTGTAAGCTTCTCGAGATCCCTTGAGAGGTAAAGCCTGGTGCAATCCCCACGCATCATATATATAGACTAATCATCCTGACGGCGTCATGTGTTAACCTTTGACGCCGTTAACTCGCCGCCAAGTTGAAATTCGTATTGCCTAGATCCAGTCATGACGCCTTCATGTGTAAATCTACTCTGGGCCGTCACGTGTATTTGGACCCTGACGGCCTTGGTGACGCCGTCAGGCCATTAACAAAGAAAATGTTCTGGGCCGTCACGTTATAAATTCCACATCCACCTCTTTTGTCACTCTTGACGTCGTCATGTGTAAATGCTTGACGTCGTCAGGTACTGTTCCCATCAAGGAATTTGAGACTTTGCCGTTTTCTTCACTTTTATGCTCAAAAAACGTCGAAAATGCTTCCTTTTCCAGATTTCTCCTCAAAAGTACCTAAAATGACAAAACGAACGATTTAGGGCCATATTTGATCAAATAATCTCGAACTCGGGCTTAAATGACCCCTTAAAAGCGGTACACTTTTCGCCTCATCAAATACCCTTACGCTTGAGATTTGCTTGTCCTCAAGCAAATGCACTTTTATTCTAATCAAAATACAAGTTAGGGGTCATTTAACACTAATATAAAAGTAATTGCAACAAACAATCGTTCCACTAAGAACCAAAAACAAGCACGGAGGTCATACACTAGCACCTCACAAATAGTGTTTAGATACTCACATCCCTCGGGTTTAATAAAGTATATATCACAATATGGAAATGGAAAACATCTCTCACTACCTGTCATAGCAAATAGATTACCATAGGCTTGGGAAAGGATCAAACCTCCACCACTTGGCGTAAGCACCTAGGATAAAGAGGTCTTTTGAAAGGGTTATAACGTTAGGTGTAGGGATATGGAAAACACGGTTTCGTTGGATAAAGGCAATATTTACTGGTGGCGAGTTAATCATCTTGGTTAATTACATGTACAATATGGCGTTGCTATGCCAAGACTCGACTCGACTTAAGCTAATAAATCAAAAATAACAAAAACTTAAAACAAACATAGAATAAAATGGGATGGTAGTCCGTATATTTTTTTCTCTTTCTTTTTCTATTTTTTTTTTCTATTTTTTTTCGATTATTTTTTTCATACACTTTTACCCTACCATCCAAAATAATACATCATAAGGAATGTACATTCCCCTTATACTTGAATTTTTACATACTTTACAATAAACTACTCTAATGACTCGAATCAAGATAATCAAAACACTTGTAGTACTTTTTAATATTAACGCACATATGGGGGTAATAATTTGATGTTCTTCCCTATTACTCCATAACACTAGTACTTTATCAATGAGTCCCAATCATCCCAAAACAATATGTACAAGATATGACTCGACTTAGCAACCATGTAAGTAATTAGATAATTAACTAAGGGTTTAAACACATAACAGTAATACACTAAAGATGAGTGCATACACGGAAGGCTAAGGCGATTTGGTTGCACATTTGGGTGGGTTGTAACAAATTCTTCCTTTAAGTAAGATGCTTAAAGTTAGAAACGAAAAGATAGGCTCGGAGGGGTGTACTAGGGGTATCGTGTACTAAAAATGAGTACAACGCTAAGGTGTGGGAAAAATTAATTGACTTTACTAGTCAAACAATATGACTTAAATGGTCAAGTAATTATGATACGGGTTTAAACACAAGGGTGATCTTAATGCCTCTTATCATGTAGTAAATTCTAACTACACGAATGTAGTTTCACTAGCGGTCTCGGGATGCATCACTAACGCAAGTTCTAGAATCTAAATGCTACCGGTACACTCATAAGTACTAATAATAAATGCTTTCTCTATCAAATCTAAAGGCTAACCTCACATATTTGGGTGAAAATTTTTTCTTAATGGTACGGTTTTGTGCTAGTCATACGACTCCTATCCATGAGACGCTTGTTAAGGCTAAAGTTTCACTCCTAAATGTTGTAAAAAAATTTAAATTTGGCTCTAAAATTGCACTAACAAGTATTTCTCTTAGTTTTATTACACACCTACTATCAAACAAACAAATTCAAGTGCAATAGTATCGTATAGGGTATCGTCATTTACCCTCCCCTTACACTTAGGATAAACATTTTCCACAATGTTCAATTAAAGGGTGTAAAAGTAAAAACAGGTAAAAGAATGAAAACAAATACTCCTCTGATTCGTTCGATGTGGATAGTGTGTCAACAAGGTTAGATCTTCCTCCAAGAAAATGAACGTTGAAAGTTTCCCTCCAGAAATATAAATCATCTTCTTGTCATATATAACCTGTTAAACCTGAGAAAACAATCAAGGCAAACCTCGCGTAAAATCGGCGGCAATCTATATATATTAACAAATCCAAGAAAGCAATTTAAGATATAATGCTTATGGAATGAATGTTTGCAGATTTCCTGGAGTTTACAAAACTAAAGAATTAACAAAAACTTTAAGACTCCGGTATAAACAAAACTCGCAAAAAATTTCAGAATTTTGGTACCTGACACCGTCAGGTTGTAACTCCTGATTCCGTCAGAATGTTCCTGGAAAAATCTTATGTTAAGTTTCCGGAAAATTTATGGAAAAACTCATGCCTTATTTCCTGGAAAATCCTACAAAACATCATTATAACTCGATACAAGCATTTGACTCAAACGAATACTAATATACATGCTCATTTAATATTGTGGCGAATCATGATAATTTTCGTTCTTATAAACAAATTCAGGTTTCCCTTACACTTAGGGTGTGTTTGTTTTTGCAAAATATGTCCGAATCGCATCTGAGTCTGACCGGTCAGACGCGGTCAGACCTTTTTGTTGTTTGTTTTTTCATCATGAGTCAGACACGGTCAGACGTAATAACTCTGACTCGGTTAGAGGATGTGAACATGTCTGAGTCTGACTATCTCTAACCCTTACTCCCTCTTACTCGACCTTAACCTTGAAAAAGATTTGGTTGCCTCCCCACCCACTTCAAACACTTCACCTAAAAATACAAAGATCTCAAGTTCTTTTTTAAAAAATATTGTTCACAAAATCTTTCAAGATTTTCACAAAGAACCCATCATCATCGATCCATAGCAAGAACTTGTTCTTTGAAACAAGATTCCAAGATTATTTTATGGTTGTGATTCGTTTAAACAAGAAAGAAAAAAAAGCAAGAAAACCAATAACATGTTTCTGAGGTTTTTGTGGTTCGTGATTTAATGGTTGCAATTTGTTTTGTAAAAAGATAGAACAAAAAAAATATATATATAGCATAAACAACAAAACCAAGATTTCAAGTTCTTTTTCAAAGTATTGTTCACAAAATCTTTTAAAAAAATTGTTAACCCATAATCGATCTTTCAATCAAAACCATAAACATCAAACGAGTGATGCACTTGTTGTTTGAAAGAAAGTCAAAGATTTAAAAGGGTAATTATGTGTGAGTATTTTTGTGATAAGGTTTAGAGCATCACAATGTGTGGCTGAAGTTGTGTAGGTAAAAATGTGTGGTTGTGCTATATGATATTAGGGTTGCAAGATTTGTTTTATAGTTAGGATTAAATAAATCTTTTTTGTTTGGATTGGTTTATTAGGCTGGACTTTGAACCCGTCAGTATGACAAATGATGTGGGCTTCGTGATCTAACTTGTTAGAAATAAAATCAGATTAGTTGGGCCAAAAAGTTTGTTAAATTTAGTTGTGTGGAATGAAATTTTGTCATACTTTTGAGTTTTGAATATTTTGTGATAATTTGGATCAATATCGAGTCGAATTTTCAAGTGTATTTATGATAAAAATGTTTTGTTTCATGTTTATACAAGCTACTTATTTATCGTATTGCTATAGTTTTACATATACTTAAGAAAAATAGACAATTAAAATCATTCAGACACTTATAAAAAACAAACAACGTTATTTCAGTTAGATTCAGACTTTATATCCACCTCTTACCAGTAAGATGCGGTAGTCAGATTCATACCCAAAACATCTTAATGAAACAAACACACCCTTAGCTTTTGCAAAATACCTTTATATGTAATTAAGACGAAGTTAAAAACAAAATAAAGCATTTTTACAATTAAATTGAAACATGATCTACCAACAATAAAAATAAAACATGCATACGAAAACAAATAAAATCAAACAAATAAAAACACACAAAGCATGGGTTGCCTCCCAAGAAGCGCTTTTCTTTATTTACAAGTTTTGTAGCTAGACTCAAGGTCATGGGCAATTACGTGACCTCGTCATTGGTCACATTCTCTAGGTCATCCTCAATCTTAGTTTTGTATTTCGGACCTAGTTGCAAACATTCCTTGTAGAAACCGAGTATTCTACTCATGACATAATCTACTCCTCTACGTCTATCCTCATCATTTCTATAGTAAACCGCTTGCTTGTGTTCCTTTTCAAGGTTTGATAGAAGACGAAATTGTTCAATCTTATAGGGCATTTGGTAAGCAATTTCATCGTTCTCATCCTTGAATCTAACTATCCCTAGGGACGGGTCATAACTCATCTTAGAGGCCTCAACAAATGGTTTTTTGAACACTACTTGACTTAGGCAACCATCTATTACCGGACGAATATCCTCTACAATCACAAAGTCGGTAACATAAGTGAAGTTTCCTACAAAGACATGTAATCCTTTCACTCTTCCTACAAAGTTGCTCATCCAATTCATGTTAGGCATCATCCTATATTCAAGTTGCTTCTTCATTACCTAATTATAATAGGTCCTAGTCATAATTTTTATGGGAGACCTAAGATCGATGTAAGCTTTCCACACATGCATATGCCCAATGTTGCATGGTATGTTGACGTTAGAGGGATCACCCGCTTTGATAAGTGGTGAACCAAGGACGTATGGTGTCTTAGGGACATCGAATAGATCCTTATGATATTCCCGTTCTTCCTTGGTGGGTAACTTATCAAAGTATTCTTATACGTTTTCTACTTCCTCTAACTTTTCTTCCTTAATATCCTCAACTTCCTTAATCTCACCCTTAGTCCCGGTTTCTATTCCAACTTCATCCTTGTCACTTTCTTCTATATTCTTATCTATTGGCTTAATGGTGACAACATTGACAAAAGTGGACATGTTTGGATGATGAGGGGTCCTTAATTTGGATTCCGCTACTAATGTCCCTAGTGTCCTTTCTAGGTGTAGTTTGCACTTGGTTGTTGAGGGCTATCAACAAGTTGTCAATTTTATTGGTCATCTTCGTTTGTTGTTGATTGAATTCGGTTTCAAACTTAGCTATGCGAGCTTCTTGAGATGCCATAAATTTGGACATCAATCCTTCAAGATTATTGGTACTACCGTAGTTATTGGAAAGATTGTTGTTGAAAATACGGTTAGAGGGTGGACCGTTTGGTTGGTAACGATTAGGTGGATTGGAAGAATTGTTTTGGGGCATGTTTTGGTTTTGTTTCCACCTAAGGTTCGGGTGATTTTTCCAAGAAGGGTTGTAGGAATCACCGTGAGGGTTTGGCTCGGGTTTGAAAGTGTACCACTTATCTCCCGCTTCGTCGGTACGCAAGGATGCGTAATCCGCAAAAGCTTGTCCGGGGAGTTCCACGCAATCACGAGTGTCATGGGGACCACTACATAATTCGCATGAAGAAGTGATTTTGTTCACTTGGCTTGAAGGCTTAGGAAGTTAGGAGCTTCGTAGAATTTCATGAGAAACTTGACTTGGTCCTCAAGTTCCATGATCCTACGGTCAGGAGTGCTAGAATTGTTCGAAGGCAAAGATATTGCCTTGACCGTTTTGTTCAAATCACGGGGATCATTCCAACTTTCGTTGTCATAGAGAGCAAGATCTTCTATGAGTTCCCATGATTCTTCCGCACTTAGATCACGTAGCTTGCCACCGGCCGATTGGTCAATGGTTCGCCTTGTGGAGAGATCGATATGGTCATGGAAGATTTAAACTTGGAGCCAAAGATCTATGCCATGATGAGGGACTTTTTGGAGTAAGTCCTTGAAACGAGTCCATGCTTCATATAGAGTTTCACCTTGACATTGTTTGAACATCAAAATATCATTTCTAATCTTGGTAGTTCTCCCCGGTGGGAAAAATTGATCAAGGAAACGAGAAGTGAGATCATCCCATGAGGTGATGGATCCTGCGGGTAAACGTTCAAGCCATTGACTAGCTTGGTCATGTAGAGAGAATTGGAATAGACGTAATCAGGTCGACTCTCTAGTTATAACATCAAGGTCTATGGAATCTACGATTTTTAGGAAATCCTTGAGATGTTGATTAGGATCTTCGGAACAAAGTCCATGGAATGCACATCCGCTTTGCACCAAACGGATGATGTCGGATCGCAAGGGGGACACATTGGCTCCTTGAGAGAGCTGAATGGTGTTTCGATAGCCTTGGTGGCTAGGACGGGAATACTCTCCTAAAGTTCGGGATCTAGGAGGTTGGTTTGCTAGTGGTGGGTTTTGTGGGTGGTTTTGTTGTGGTGGGTTGATGGGATCCAAGAGATTACCACCTTCGATGATGTCGGATGGTAATGGTTACGAACAAATAAACAAAGAAATAAGATAGACTAAAGGAAACCTAAAAGTGAAAATAAAAATCTTACTAGAAAGGAATCTAGCAAGTAGACCTAATAAAAAGAAATTCTAACCTAGACAATAACTATTCCCCGGGATGCGGCGCCAAAAACTTGATACGTGGGAATTGCGCCCTCGCAACAGGTTTTACCTCTCAAGGGATCTTGAGAAGCTTACAACCCCCACCAGGCAGTGTATCTGATCGTTGTAGTATAGTATAGTGACAAGTACTGGGGGATTGATCGTTCAACTCACGAATAGTGTCGCTAGGATTAGAAAGCCTACTAAACTAGGTCTAGAGGTGAGGGATGATTCGTTTGTATTTTTATATTTTATGGAAAACTAGTAAAATCTCGGGTTTTGAAGGAGTTGGCGGAATTAGTTGCTAGCCAACTAACCCAATTAACTAAAGATGCAATCAAAATAAAATACAAGAAATGAAAATTAAACTAATTTACTAATGTGGTGGAAACAATTATAAGAAAAGTTGTGTTTACTTAGATTTCATTACTCCCTAGATTTCTTTTACCGGTTGATTAGCTTGTTACAATTGCATGGATGACGGGTTATATTCTTTAATACTAGTCGTAGGGCCGTGTACAATATTCCCTAACTCTATAAGATCCTACTTCACTCCTATGTCGAGCCTATTAAAAGCTCCTAATATGGGATCATTAGAATTCACTTATGCATTAAATATAACCAAAAATTGTAGTACACTTTCCGATCATGTTTCTTAAAACGTTCAAGCAAGTTACCAATGGAAGTCTGCCAGTTTTCTTAAGCCTAACATTGAATACAATCATCCGTAAAAATTATAAACAAACAATCAACCCATAATCAACATCTAGGTTTCACTACATCTAAGCAAACACAATAAAAACCTAGCCTAACATGTTAAAAGAAAGATAGACATAAGATAGAATCAAACAATACATAGACATATTGAATGATTACTGGAGTACTTATCTTTATTAAAACATGGAAGAAATAAGGGTTTGAAACCCCTTTAATATGCAGAAAATTCGACCTAGGGTTTGTGTGTAATATTCCACAACTTGTTCCACACTTTACAATGAAAAATTATAAAAATATATATAGACTAAGCATCCTGACGGCGTCATGTGTTAACCTCTGACACCGTCAACTCGCCGCCAAGTTCAAATTCGTATTGCCTAGATCCAGTCTTGACACCTTCATGTGCAAATCTACTCTGGGCCGTCACGTGTATTTGGACCCTGACGGCCTTGGTGACGCCGTCAGGCCATTAACAAAGAAAATGTTTTGGGCTGTCACGTTATAAATTCCACATCCACCTCTTTTGTCACTCTTGACGCCGTCATGTGTAAATGCTTGACGTCGTCAGGTACTGTTCCCAGCAAGGAATTTGAGACTTTGCCGTTTTCTTCACTTTTATGCTCCAAAAACGTCCAAAATGCTTCCTTTTCCAGATTTCGCCTCAAAAGTGCCTAAAATGACAAAAGGAACGATTTAGGGCAACATTTGATCAAATAATCTCGAATTCGGGATTAAATGACCCTTTAAAAGCGGTACACTTTTCGCCTCATCAGTTATAAAGTGTTTTTTTTTAATCAATATTACTATATTAACCTTATATGAAAGTTTTTTAAAAAATCAATAATTAAGTAATTAAGGATAAAATGTCATTCTAAAAAAAGTAAAAAAATAAAAGAAAATAGTAATGATTTTATTTTACTTAAACTATGTGTATTTTATCGATGGACAATTATGTTAAGACGGATGAAGTATACATCTAACCAAATTAATGGCCGAAGGTATTTTGTCAGTAATCCTTTTATATTTGGTTGTTGTTAATCAAGTTAATTATAAATTGAGTAATAGGATAAAAAAAAAATCAATCCACTAAGGGTATCTACAGCGCACCCCCTGACAACGGTTAATAGGATAAAAAGACGATCAGCCAGCTTAGAATCCATTGTGGAACTTCCCAGTGGCTTGTTGGTCTACAGCTCAATCAATTATGCAACACGACCTTTTAACTCTTTAAGTGGGGTCCTACACTATAAAATCCTATGAAATAAATTAATCCACTAAGGGTATCTACAACACAATCCTCTGACAACGGTTAATAGGATAAAAAGACAACCAGCCAGCTTGCAATCCATTGTGGAACTTCGAGGTGGCTTGTTGGTCTAAAGCTCGATCAATTCTGCAACATGACCATTTAACCCTTTAAGTGGGGTCCTCCACTATTCTATGAAATTAAACAAGATGAAATCATTTAATGCCATCCAAATCTATCAATGTTCACAAATACTCTTTTAAATAGCCAAGAACATCTAAACTACCTTTTCTTCTAAGATCAAATCTATTTCACATCCAAGTTCACTTGAAAATAGACTTCATTGAACTTTAGGGAAAGATATATTTTTCTGTTTAGCTTATATTGTATCTTTCAACCTGGAAAATATGTTCGCACAACTTTTTATTTCTTGTTTCATTTGCATTATTTGCATGCATTTTATACAATACAAGTAACTAAGTATGTATTTCGTGTGTAGATTTTGTATATAATAAAAAGGGTAAATTGCAAATTTCATCCATAAAGTTTTCATTTTTCGCACGCTGGCCACTGAAACCAAGTTTTTATAGCAAATGTCCCTGAAGCCGTGGTTTTGCTGCAAAATAGCCATTATGGCTAATGAGCGTTATTTTTTTTTCCGTTAGTGATGGTAAAAGGCCTACGAAATGACTAATATACCCTCACAAACTACAGGGACAAATTTGCGAAATGACTAATATATCAAAATGCTTCAATGTGGTTGTTTTGGCCGTTAACTATGTTAACGTGAGGGGAAAATATGTCTTTTTACCATACTAAACCCACAGGGACGATCTATATGACAATTACTGGTGACGTACAAACACTATATATATATATATATATATATATATATATATATATATATATATATATATATATATATATATATATATATATATCCCCGAAGGTTGCAAAGGAAATATGCAACCCGAGTCGTTTTCCCAACGAAGGATGAATTCGAGCTAGTTGATTCGGTGTCGTGAATCGTGAAGTGAATGTGAAGGGGGTTTATGGGGAACCCTAAGCTACAATTAAACTACAAGTAATATAAATGCAAATGGAAATAAGTAAAAGCACACAAATAAGTCCTAAACGTAAACGGGAAGTCGAAACGCTCAATTCCCGAGCTAATCTCGAGATTTCTCAGGCAACTACGGGAAATATAAATCCTAAATGCAAATTCTAAAAACCTAAGGGACTTAAATGCAAATTAAAACTTTTAGGAAATTTAAAACTATTTTTATGACTTTTTATTTCATTTTTATTAATTAAAAACTATTTTTAAATATTTAAAAAGTATTAAAAATGCAAATAAATGTGAAATTAAGTGAGAAAAATGCAAATCTAATTTTGAAAAATCTAAAATACCCTAAAACTAGTTTTAAAGTAGAAAAAATATTTTTTTTTTGGCTTTTTATTTAATTTTCATTAATTTAAAACTATTTTTAAATATATTAAAAATGCAATTAAATATGCATTTAAGATAGAAAATTGCAATTTTAATTTTTTTAAATTCTAAAATAACCAAAAACTAATTTTGAAATAGAAAACTATTTTTTTTGGATTTTTATTTAATTTTTATGAATTTAAAATGATTTAAAAATACTTAAATACTATTTTTAATTGAGAAAAATACTAAATAAGCTTGGAAAAATATGAAATTCTTCAGGAAAATCTAAAATATTAATCTAAACCTAGGAAAAATAAAATTAACTAAAAACTAGACCCTAATAAGCAATTTGTGTAGTAAGAAGTTTGTAATAAGCACTTATAGAAGGTTCTAGCAACTTATATCAGCACTAAACAACTTGAATCAACTAGAAAAAGCACTCATAAATAGCAATTAAGCACTTTGGCGGTTTCAATGTTTGGACAGAAAAGAAAGCTCACACACCCTACTTTAAGCTTAATTATAAGCACCTAAATAAGCAGATATTTGAAACCTAAAGGTATGTCCTAAAAGCCTACACTACTGGCTATCTAAAAAACCTAAAAGCCCTAATTCTAAACCAATTGATTGCCTAAAAGTGCCCTAGATCAAATCTACTTGGAACCCTATGGATGTGAACAGGCCACTTGTAGATTGATTTTGAGCAAGCTAATGTTTATGGAAATGTTTGATTTTGTTAATTTAGCAAGTTTGCAGTATGAACTTACCCAGGAACAAAATTAAAGCAATATGAAACTAGTATGAACCCTAAAATGCACCACATATCAGATAGTCCTAAGCAATGTTTACCCAGATTTTGACTTTATATTTGCAATCCTAACTTTGACTAATTTGAGTTTTTACTGCTTAAATCTTAACCCCTGAGTATTATTAAGCTATTGAAACACTTGATTACCCTGAACTTACCCTAAATCTAATAAATGGCAAAGATCACAACTGCAAATAACACAATATAGGCACAGTAATGAAGATTGAGTTGGATTTTGACTTTTTCTATTAAACCTACTCTTTTTATGCTATAACCAACTTAAATTACCCCGATGTGAACTACTAATGCAGGAATAACAACAAGTTAACACCAACAACACAAAGATCAGGCCTAAAACCCCTTTAACACTCTGATTTCAGTAACTCATTTAGTTTTAAACCTTAATACACCAAACTAATGATCATTCTAGTTTACTTATCTATGTTAAAGACTAAATGGACAATAAAATCTAACCACTAACTGCTAGAACACAAAATAGCAATTTAGGCTATATAAAGGCAGTAACAATTTAAACAACTATGAGCATCACATAAGCACACACTTAAGCTACAAACAAATAGAATAAGTAGATTTAGATTTTAAATACATAAGCTAAGCTACTAAATAAGTAAATGCATAAATCTTAAAATAAAACTTACTTGATATATATAAAACTATACAAAAGTAGTTTTTAACTATTTGTAAAACTTAAAGGAACTTAATAAAGCTTAAATGAACAAAAAATTAAGAGCTTTTAAGAGATTAAGCTAAATATGCAATTAACTAAAAAAAACGGATTAATAAGAAAATGAAGAACTTTTAAAAAAACTTTGGTTGACTACATTAAGAAAACAACATTACATTTCATGAAAGCAAAAATTAACCCTAATTTAACCTCTAAATTCCTACACGATTACACCATTGAGCAGGTCCCTATTTATAGGCCAAGGGAGCTAGGGTTTTAGTCACTGGAAGCTCTAGAAGCTCGTCCTCAACCCTTGGATTAAATCCCACTAGAAGGTTCTTGGTTTCAAGCATTCTTAGCCATTGATCTTCTTTCGAGCACATTCTAACCAATGAAATTGCTTCAATTCTTAGCCATTGATCTTCTTTCCAACACATTTTTAGCCATTGATCTTATTTTAGTGTTCTTCGGTTTACATAAAAACTTCTCTAAGATATCAATCACTAAACTAAACAAAGTAGCAAAAATCATGAGAGAAGACAAGAAAAAACTTACCTGTGACCTATAACAGATCTTGTAGCCGAAAATCGTAGCATCAAGGGGTGGTTTTAGTGTGTGTAGTAGATGGTTTTTGGTGAATGATTGGTTGGATAAGAAGACAATGAAAGAAATGAAGGGGTGGTTTTTGTGTGTGTGGTGGATGGTTTTTAGTTTGTGTGATTGCCAGTTGGAAATACATTACAGATTCCATGGTCTAAGTTTATTTTTAGTTTGTGGTAGATGGTATTTAGTTTATTTTTCATTAAAAATATTTTTTTGTTATGTTCGCCATTGCGGTCATCATTAACAGTTTATAGTCGTTGTGCAGTTTTGTAGAGAGAAAGATAAGCTAACGTTAATTTGACATAGGTGACAACATAAAATTGTGGTCATCATTAGCATGTGTCTAGAAGATTAAGACTAAGGGGTCGTTTTTTTCTTTGTTAAATTGTCTATGTGCTAAGAGTGTGAGCACAAATAATATAGTAATGTTTTATTATTGGTTGTAGTTCACTAATTTATGTTAAATGATTTATATTCGGGCAAAAAATACTTACATTTTCTCACTCAGATGCAATAAAAAACGAGGGCCCATATGCTTTTCAATTTACTTGTAGTCTTGTACCAAAAAAAAAAAAAAAAAAAAAGCCTAGGAGTGTCGTTGGAAATTAAAATTAAAATTAAAACGATAACGTGACACACTAAAAAAAAGTCGATGCATCGGATATGATCTAAACCGACCTTCAAAGAAAAAACACACATCCAACGGACCGAAACTCAAACCATCTCCAAAGAAACACAAAATTCTCCCGATCTGCGTGACTCCATTTAACCCAATCACAAACCTCCACGTACACAAACTCCACCAATCACATCAAAGCACACGGATCAATGACTTCTTCAAAGAGCCGTTAGATCCTTGAACTTCCCACTTTCCTCCCCTATATAAATACCCCACCCATTCCCATATTTTCCCAATTCAAAACCCTAGTTTCTTTCTTCTTATTCAATCTCCAAATACATCTGCAATTCAGGTATAATTATTATTTATTCATTCAATTTCTGTTTAATTATATATTTAATTTCATCATTTTGGTTTTAATTGTTTTAATAATAATTGTATTTGAATAGTAATGGCTCGTACAAAGCAAACTGCTCGTAAATCAACCGGTGGTAAAGCCCCTAGGAAGCAGCTTGCTACCAAGGCTGCTCGTAAATCTGCTCCCACTACCGGAGGTGTCAAGAAGCCTCACCGTTACCGTCCTGGAACCGTCGCTCTCCGGTAAGCCTCAAATCATATTTATTTTATTTTATTTTATTTTTTATAATAGTATTAATTTTGATAATAATTATTAATTTTATAATACAGATCTGTTTAGTTTGCCTTGATAAATTAAGCATACATGTTTTTATGCGTTTAATTATCCATTTTATCTAATAAAAAATATAAATAAAAATGTTTTGTATTTTAAAAGTTTGCTTGCTTATTGTTGATTGCTAAATTGTTTTGAAACTATTGAGGGTGTTTTTTTTTTTTTTTTTTTTTTTTTTAAATAATTATTAAATATGTGATATTTTGATTAATATGTATCGAATATGGAAATTTAATTATTTATTGTTTGATTATTTCTAAATATTTTTATAAATTATGAATACAGTGAGATCCGTAAGTACCAGAAGAGCACAGAGCTTCTCATCAGAAAGCTTCCATTCCAAAGGCTTGTTCGTGAAATCGCTCAGGATTTCAAGGTCAATATCTAATAATAAACTCGATTCCTTTTACACTGATGCGATATTGTTTGGGTTATTGTGTACTAATTGTTGTTTTTTTTGTTCATTGCAGACTGATTTGAGGTTCCAGAGTCACGCGGTGTTGGCGCTACAGGAGGCTGCTGAAGCGTACCTTGTCGGTTTGTTTGAGGACACCAACTTGTGCGCCATTCATGCTAAGAGAGTGACTATCATGCCCAAGGATATTCAGTTGGCTCGACGTATTCGCGGTGAGCGTGCTTAAGATTGTGTTTGATTAGGTGTTTTTTTAAGTGTTTGTTGTTTTTGTGTTTTGTTGCAAGGGTATGTAGGCTTTACATACTGAACTTTGGTTTATTAGGGTGTTTGTTTTGAGGATATGTGTTAGTTTGGGATGTAAGTGAATTGACTATGGAACTTTGGTTATTGGTATGGTAATCAAAGTTGATTTGTTTGTTATAAGCTGTTCTTAAGTCTATTTTTTTTTGTCTGATTTGATAATTGTGATTATGTTGTTGCTTGATTGGAACTTCATCAAGATGAAGTTGCAATTGTGCCTGTCATGTGAATCTGAACATTTTGCATTTTGGTTTTGATACCATGGCTTGGTACTTGTGTTTGTTTTGACTGCACGTAGGACAATCACAGTTTGATAGCTGAAAAAGTGAGATGTAAGTATTTGCCGCGGCTACTTATGAATGAAGATATTTTGTGCTAAACTTTTTATATGCTTGTATTTCCCTGCATTCATTCAATCCAAGGTGTTCTTTTTCATACAAAACTTCACACTGGAGAATGCTTGCTAAATTGCTCTGATTGTTCATTGTTGGAATTAGATGAACGAGAATGGCGTCGGCCGCCGCGTTGCGGGCGGGCCTGTTTTTTTTCCCATTGTTTTTTCTTTTCTTTTTTTTCGGGCGGGCCGATTTGTAGAAATAAAAACGATAATTTCATACAGAAGCAAGCACTTACATTATACGTAGTAGCTGTTAAGTGTAGCTGCATATAGTTACATATATGAGAAAGTTGTTAACCTATCAATTGCAATAGAATATCGTTTTGATCCCAATAAAGACTCGTGCATCCTGAAAAGAAGTAAACAATATGATTAGGACGCAAACAGGTAACACTCAAAGGCATGTGATACCAACCAAAGTATCAATATTTTAGCCTCATTTTACAGAAAAGAGCATACATCTGGTATATATGTAGTGCCTAGTTGTTGAGGCTCTTCGAAATTCATCTGTAGACCGTTGGCTTCCAACTTTATAATCTATCTTGCCGCTTTGCTTTTCAATATTTTCTCCTTCTCTTGTCCTTGAGCGAGAGCCAGCAAGGAATTGAGTAATTGACTGTAGTAAACAAACATACAGGGGAACCAATTATGTGCACAGAATTGGTTAGTTGCAACAAAATATCACTGGCAAGAAAAATGGGCAGATTGCATACCTCTTTATCCGACTCTAACAAATTTTATTTAATTACTTAGCTTACGTTAATTTCAGTTCAAAATACGTTCAACTTCAGCTGATCCATTTAGAGTATCCTAACAGCCTCTACATTAGTCTATCTGACCATATGTCCCATATGTTCCAACATTGTTACTGGGAACAAACACACAACACCCCTGAAAAATAATTAAGTCTGATGCTAATGTAGATAAATAGTAGGAGAGAAAATGTTTTCTGTTCCGGTAAATGATTAATGTTGTCTTCTCCAATTATAGAAAATGTTGTTTGTGGAAACTTACTTGATTGTTCATAGTGTGTCCGTCTTCTCCGCAGCCTAAAAGTGCCGGTAAATGATTATATAATTGGAACTCGTGAGCTAAGAACTCTAGTGGTGTTGTATTTGGATCCTGGGACTATTTTTTTTTTTCTTTTTCTTTTGCCTAATAGATAGTTAAATAAAGAGAATCAGTACATATCCTTCAGCAAGCGTGTGGTTACCAGTAACTTCACTTCTCCTTGTTGGATTCAAATGCATTTCAGTGATGAGTCCTTGCAGCAGCTTTTAGCCTCGTCTTCCTGTCATGTGTCCATCATTTCGAACTATCAATGGTCGGGAGATATGGTATAAATAAAAATTAAACATATATACAAACATTATAAGTATATAGCATTTACCAAAAATACATCTAAAATGAACAAACAGGATACAACCTCCATGGCTGCAAGCATAATAAGAAGTTCCAATGACAATCGCATCTAGCTTATTTGGCCATTCACGTAGCAAATATCCAACGTCAGGTGCTGCTACGTAGATCAGCACTGGTTCTTCTGTAACTTGTTTAAAAATGAAACCTATTATAGTAGTAGTGCAGTCAAAAAATATGATGATAAACATAAGAGGGTGTTTGGGATCACTTAGTTTTTCCATCTTGTCTGGTTTGTTTGAATTAAATGAATGACATTTCTACTCATATCTAACTTAAAATGCTTCATTAGTATTTGATCGACGTTTTTTAAGAACTGGTCTTTTCAAGGGTGTAAATGCATTTTTAATATGATCATAATTAATCCCAAACACACCATATATATTAGGCCACTAAAAAAACATTTAATTTAATGGATTAATCAAAGTGTATCTTACCTCAACATCTTTCGGAAGACAGTGTTAGCTTATTTACGAATCTCGAGTAGAAAGTAACGACGAAATCGAGACTTGCTGTTTTCTTTTGCTAGAACCGTATCCTATGTTGTAAAGCTGAACTCTACCAGAAAATAATAAGATGTAAAAAAAATGCGGGCATGGTTTAACAAAAGTAATTGTACTACTCGTATTATTTAACATACCAACCAACATCATACCTTTAGGCAGTAGTTGTTAGAATCCTTGATACTCATGAAGAAACAAATACATGAGCCTTGGAAGCCCCCATGACGTATTGAACTGTTGACAATAGAAGGCACCCGCTGCAAGACAAATAAAATAATGACAACCGAAACTTCTGAATACATAGATAGAACTGAATAATAGCTCATATGACGTCCGACACTTTGGTTAAATAATTTTACATGTTCGCGTCATTTAGGCATTTAGTGATATTTATATCAGTTGTTCTTGTCGCATCATTACTTCTTGAAATGCCGAAAAATAAGCAATCCCAAACACCCCCTTATTAACGAAACTCATTCATAAAGATACTAATGGCTTAAATTTTTACAAACGAAAGTAAAAAAGATTAGAAATTTACTTGCTTGCGTTTGAAGAGATGGTGAAATATTTGAACTTTAGACTCTTAAGCCGCCTGCCATGTGACAGACCTTGCTAACGTTTTTTGCCTTGTTAGCCCTCTGGTATGTTGTTCATGCGCCTTCAGCTTCGTTCTCATAAGACCCGGCTTATGTATAGATCTAAGTGTCAGATAAACATATTTATTAACCACTTATTAATCTTTTGTAAATGTATACCTTGAAGAGTAATAACTCTTTTATAAATGTATACCTTGAAGGGCAAAGATTAAGCCTAAGAACTTCCGGATGCTTATCAATTGTAGTCCCATCTTTTATTTTGACAGTCGAGCTCTGCAAACCATTTCAATTGTTATGACAAAGCAAAAAAAAGAAATTAGACAAACATATGGCACTCCTAAATATAACATGGTTGGATAGTGTGACATTTTTCTCTAATATTGTTTGATTTTGATATTTATGTTATCCTATAAGTTGGCTACAAATCTAATGACTGTTATGTATTTGGTATAACAATTTATTTCAAGAAAATTTTTAATATTCTGACCTGTTCTTTGCAAGGTTTATCTTGATCACAGTTGGTCTATAATAATAGGATTCTTGACATTCTTCATCTTGATATTTTTAAATTTAACATTCGTTGTTGCCTTTCCTGATCCACCCTGCAATTATAATAAAGGACACGTTAATGACGTCGTAATTATAACAATTCTTATTTTTCAAATAAAAATTCTTGCAAAGTTCCATTGCCTAATACATTAGTACTACATATGCATCTATGTATGTGAACGAAAAAAGTTTCACTTTACCACATATGTTTGTCGAATCTATTGATAATTAGAGATACAGACGACATTTTTACTCAATGTTGAAATTTAGCCTTTTAAGCTGCCTAATAACTTCCAGATGCTTATCAATTGAAGTCTACATCTTGGTACTACATTCTTCCCCATCTTCTTAATCTTCTTATCAATAAACCTTTAACTGAATTCCAACCAAAACAAAAAGTAAGCATCTTTTTTCACTAAGTCATAAAAACAAACAGTTGGTATGCATCTATACTAAACAATATAAGTAACACCTTACTTTATCATATAACTAATAAAATCAAAAACCCACATCACCGATGACAATTTACAACAAACCCATATCATGGACTTTAGTAAGATGATCAAAGAAAAAAATTAAGCAGTGCACCTATAATAATCAAAAACCATAGTAGAAAAAGGTATACTTGAAATAATCGGAAACCATAAGATAATAAAAAACGTAATAAAAAAATAATACCTTATCTCCCATCCTTTGATATAACCACTATGTCCACCACTTCCACTATCATTCTTCCCATTTGATCTCCTCACTTTCGTCGAGACCGTCGTCCTCCACCTCATCGTCACCAATATCTTGTGCCACCGTCTTGTATGTATGTGTGTTTGAGAAAGCGAATGAAGGTTCTAGATGTGGATGAATATGGAATCATTTGTACTGATGAATGAATTATAATAAAACTGGATAAATAATAAAACTGGATAATAACTTGTTAGATGATAAGGGCCAGGCAAAAAAGATAGAATTGGTTTAGCAGGCCCAAGAAAACAGGCTAAAAACCTGGGCCACATTATTTTGGCGGGAAAATGAAGAGGCGGGAAAAAAGTGTGAGGCGCAACAGTAGGCAATACGGCGTCGTTTTAATTGGGAATTATATAAATAGATAATGGGTGTTTTGGCTTAGAGGTTATTTTGGGTTTGTAATGCTTGATTCTGCTTAGAAAATACAGTAGTTTTACCCAACTTGAAACATATACTTGTTAGATTAAACCATGGAAAGTCATATTTAACCGTTTCTCTACAATGCAAAACACCTACCTACTCGTCCTTGACTCTTCATCTCTCACATAAAACAAATTATGTCGAGCATTCTCAACCTTTTCATCAAATACGTCTTTTTCAGCCTTTTGCTACAATGCAATTTGGGTGCTTTTGGGTATACCACTTTAGAGGCCTCGGTAATATGGCTGTTGGCTCAAGCCATGGTCTTCGGCGCGACTCTATGGCGCGAAATACCACACCGGCGTTCGGCTGGTGAGTTGTGGCGCCGTAGTCATCAGCCCACGCCAAAGTTTTTTTCTTTTATTATTATTTTTTTTTCACGTCTTATATGCAGATCGAGTAAAGAAAGAAAGGTAAAAACTTGTTTTTTTGTTGCTTCGGCTGAGATATTTTAGTATGAATGAAATGTTCTTTATTTTTGCTTAGGTTGTTTGGAAAAATTGGTTTCGTTTGAATGTAATATAAAGATTGTTGATGCATTTTGGTTGCTAGGAGTGATATGGGTGAAGGGTGAGTGCGTTTGATAGTTCGAAATTACGCCGTTACGAGACAAATGAGGATAAAGAGGGTTATTAATTTAGATTCCTATATATTTGATTGATTAATTGGGGCTGGTTTGTCATTTTGTTTAGTCAATTTAATGGGCATTGGGCAATTGGTTAGTAAATCTTGTGCTTGGGCTGCAAATATATTTTGGGTTGATTATGGATTAAAAAAGAAAAAAAAGAAGGCATGATAGGCACCAAAAAATTGGTGTTATACTAGAGGGGTGTTTTGGTGTCAGATAAAATTGGTGTCATAGGAAAAAGTGCTGAGTTAACACAATTTTTTTCCTGACACCACGCACAGCACAAGACTGTACCTAGCGCTCTTAGAGTGAGTTTTGATTTGATTTGACATTTATAAATTGTTTGTTTGCAATACTGGGTTAGAAAATGGGATTGAACCCCACCGGGATACACAAATCCTCTCACCATGGCCACCTACTTTTTGCCACATCCCCACTAATTATTTTTTTTCTTGTTTTATTTTTGTTTCTCGTCATTTTGTTCTTATTTGGTTTCACAAAATTATGGCCTACTCTACTATAATTTATTATTTACTATTATCTTATATATTTTATAATATATATTTTTTTTCCTTACTCAAAACTAAATTCAAATCCTAATTCAAATTCAAGTCTAAATTCAAATCGTAAACCCATATACAAACCAAACAGACCCTTAGTCTTTCAAATTTTTACAAGTACTTTCAAGTGAGCATCCAAGCATCTCAAATGGTAAAAAGTGGTTAGAAAATTTAACTTAATGTTAACCTTATTACTCCAATGCTAAAAACCTATTCAATTAAATCATAGTTTATCCTCCCATCTTACATAATAAATTAACACTATTTAATCAATAGGTTGGTCAAGGCAATGTCAAATTATTGCTCCACAAAATCATTTTCAATATTTATCTCCAATTTATTAACCCATTTTCAACCATTTCTTAACCTATCAACCGGTGATTCTTTTAACAAATGCTAATTTACTATTTAAAGATGGCTTATTAGTATAGCTAAAGTTTTTGCTATTAGATTTGACCGATCACACATTAGATCTCTTTTAGTTAACAAATCATCCACTTAAGGCGTTTGGTCTAATGATATGTGAGTTGACTATCAACCTAGAAGTTGTGGGTTCAAGCTTTGATGGAGGCATTTGTGAGATAGGTGGTATAGGGTGAAAAAATTGCCGTTAAAAATAAAATAAAAGAGTTAACAAATCATCCTTTAAGATAAAGGATCCCAGATGAATGACTCTCGAACACTTGAATTTGGGCATGAAGAAGTGAATTGTGAAATAAGTTCCCAACAATTTGCTCAGAGACTAATTTTTAGTAAACAAGCACAAAAGCCCCGTGTAATCGTGTATGCCTTTTCATCATACATCTCATTTACTTGCACGCAACATGGGCTCATAGACCACTTTGGAATGAACAAAGAACCTTTATGGGCCTTTCCTACATACAAAGCCAGACAGGTACTTAAACCGAGCCTTTGATGAACGCTGGCATACACGATGTGGGTAAGAGCCCAGTTTGACACTCATGGCAAAATGTATTCAACTGTTACTATGCAATAATAATATCGACTGCAGACCCTTAAAAATTTGAGTATACTTCGTAGTAGTTATTATGAGGACATGCGAACACGAGGACACGGAGCAACGGTATACTTATTTTGTATGTTTAAGATTCATTTTTAGTTTTAGGCATTGTTTTATGAAAATGAATTTCATGCTTTATTCTTACAAATGTGATAGTTTTTTTTTGGTTAAAATGATGAATATATTATTTGTTACTGAACTCCAAAAAAGTAGAAACGCGGTTTGGATTCAAACATATGCAAACGAACCATGTTCTGATTTAACATTATAAATTTACAAAGGCAATAAATTTTCAATGTGACTTGTGAGTACACATACCATTTTCTAGCAACAAATGTAGTATAAAACACAGTCACACATGAGTATTTCTCTAAGAGATATCTCCATTTGGCGAGTACTTGGTTGGCCATCAAAGAATGCGGTTAGGAGTTTGAAACATCAACATACTTTGGTACATTGTTTGTTGTGGAGTCCCATACAAAAAGAGGACAAGTCAAATGTTGTTTGCTTTATAATTCGATAGGCCTAGGTTGAACTGTCACCTACGAGGCAAGGGGCCTTGGGATAGAATATAATGTTGATTGATGCCTATATGTCGAATGCTGATTTTAGGAAGGACAATAGCATTTCCATGTGCTATGAATAAGATTAAACGGACCCTTTGTAGGAGGTACCATAATGTCTTAAATGTACATTAAACGCCCTGAAAGCGCAACTATAATATGAAACTCTAACCAGCACCCCCCTTACAAGTCATACTTACGCGTTCTTAAAAGAATGGGGTTGATTTACTTGCAAAAACGTCGATAACCGCCAATGTTATCAAGGAGCAATGCCTTGTAGAGTTCAGTATCTTAAATACATGGCTTTCATATAATGTTTAAACAATCTTCACAATCTCTTATCTTTATGTAAGTACCATGAGCTATACGGAAGTTCCACGCCAATACCACAATGTACAATCAAATACCATAACAAATAAAAGAACTCTCAAGTTTTTGAATTCTAGCTTCTTCAACTATTTTGGTTAGCACTTTGTTGGTCGTGTAGTAGGAATATCTCTAATATTGTTTGAAGAACAAGAGTATTAACTACATTGCCGAAGCTAGATTTTTGATGAGAATGCAGGTAACCTCCCTAATATAAGTCACCAATTTTCTTCACTAGGAATTCAATTTGATCAACCAATTTGAATGATTTACTCCATGATTTCTCGTGCATCTTTGGATTTCTTAAAACGTCATTTCTTTGTAAACACCAAGTTTAATATTGTTACTCTCTATCCAAGGACGATGATTTAAATGTATCTCGCTCTTCATTTGAAAAGCACTTGTTGTGCCCACCAAAAGAACCCCAAAAGATAATCTTTACTGACTAAATTATGCTTTAATATGCTACTGTATAACACAAGACTCCGGATAATTATACAATTTAATCTTTAACAGACCTTTCGGTAATCTTTCTTTCCGTCAGAAAAATCTACAATGATATATTTAGTGACTGTTTTTTGAGAAAAAACATCGGCCACTAAATTGTATATATCTTGTAGTGCATCAAGATGTGGTTGAATAGAAATGCTTCAACTGTAGAATGCCTCAGTTAACTTCATGACTGGAACAATTCTATTTTGTAGGATTGCAAGCTATCCTAATCTTGATCTTCTAAACCAACTAATTACCATGTGTAATTCCATTTACTATCTCAACTGATCGCAATTTTTAATTCCATACATATATTATCAATCATTTACTATCTCAACTGATCGCAATTTTTAATTCCATACATATATAATCAATCCATATCTTTAATTATTCCAATACAGTTGTCAAAAACAATAAACCTTTCTTGTTGATAAATTTGATCACTAAATGCAATAAAAATATACGCATTTACACCACAAGAAAGTTCTTTACTCGCACACCAAAATGTGTCACTAGGTAAAACATTGTCACTAAAGCCGTGTGCCAATGTTTACCTACACTTGCAACAAGTAAGGATAAAAGTTGTCGGTTGAGACCTGCCTTAGCTTGGCACAAAAGACTTGAAAATTCCAAATCTTTCACCTTGGCCAATGTTTACCTACACTTGCAAAAAGTAAGGATAAAAGTTGTCGGTTGAGACCTGCCTTAGCCTGGTCCGAGTGTAGGCCATCTGAGGTTTTATCATTTATTAATAATAAAGTAATAACTATGTAAATCCTTGTTCCTAACCTTAAACCTAATTATTTTATTTTTATTTTTTCGTCGATCCAGTCACAAGCACAATAACTCCACCGTTATTTTTTTTTTTTCATCCACCAATAGTTATCTTATTTGTCCCCACCACAATTATTAGTCCCTTCATCAATTGTTATTAACTTTGCTTGCAGTTTTGTCTTTTTTGTTCCACCAAAAGAAAGGACGAGATCAAAGCCAGTGTGCCTACCACCTACGGTAACCAAAATTATTATTTTTTTTCACACCATTAAATTATCCCCTTATACCACCAAAGCTAAAGGTCCTTACATGGTTCTTGGAAGACTAGCGATGGCAGATGCAACTGTAAACGCGAAATTGAAGTCATGGATAGATTCGACATAAGGATTCCAGGGAACAACCTATGGATGGAAGACAAAGTACAAGAGAAGTAGTGACGGAACAGGGGTGTCCCGGGACACCCATGGATTTTTGTTGCGTAGTGTTAATTTTGTTAAAAAACATTGATTTTTTTTAAATGCACCTAGTTTTTTTTTTTTTTTTTTTTTTTTTTTTTTTTTTTTTATGTGCACCTGGTCGTTTTGTGTCCTGGTTCCGCCCCAGATGAGAAGGAGGATACTACTGAGGCAACATTGGGCGCAAGAACCACCAAGGTTTTGATGTTCATTTGTGAGTTGGATCTTTATGTTTTTATAGGGAAAAACACGCTCCGTTTGTTTGAAAGATTTTTTGGGGTTGAAGTTTTAGAACCAATTTTTTTTTTCATCTTTCTTTTGATGTTAGCGCATGGGTTTTAGTTGTAATTTTCTTTGTTTTAAGAGTTTTCTTTATTTTTCTTTCAAAAAAAATAAAAATAAATAAATAAATAATTTTTTTACAGTTGTTTATTGTTTGTTTGTTAGTCGATTGTTCGTACGGCTTTGTTACCAATCGACTAAAATTGACCGTTGATATCAGTCCCTAAAATCGACCGTTGGTACGGTTTTGTTACTAGTCGAATTAGCCGACTGTTGGTAACACCCGACTAAAGTCGACTGTTGGTACGGTTTTGTTACGAGTCGACTATAATTTTTTTTCCTAGTTTACTACTCTAGTCCGAGCTTTCGCGATTTCGTCGCTCGGACTGCGAGGGAGTATTAGAAGATAAATAGTCCAAAGCCTTGTCTATAGGTGTAGGGCATCTATGGTTTGACCATTATAAATAATGGTCAATAATAAAGTTATGGGGAGATTATGTAATCCAACAATGCCTAGAAGATGGAACAAGATGGTGTCAATTAAGATTAGTACCATTAATAATCGCCTTCCCACTCATACAAAACTCAATCAATGATGCGTGAGAATTGCACCAGGCTTTACCTCTCAAGGGATCTTGAGAAGCTTACAACCCCCACCAGGCAATGTACCTGATCTATGTAGTATAGTATGATGACAAGTACCGGGGGATTGATTGTTCAGCTAGGAATAGTGTCGCTAGGATTAGAAAACCTAAAGACTAGGTCTAGAGATGAGGGATGATTCTTTTTGTATTTTTATATTTTTATGAAAGCAAGTAAAAATCTCGGGTTTGAAGGAGTTGGGCGGAATTAGTTGCTAGTCAACTAACCCAATACTAAGATGCAATCAAAATAAAATACTAAAAATGAAAAATAAACTATATTAAACTAAAGTTGTGAGCAATATGTGGGAGAATTGTGTTTACTTAGATTTCACTACTCCCTAGATATCTTTTACATGTTAATTACTTGTTATAGTTTCGTGGATGACGGATTGTATTCCTTAATACCATTCATGGGGTGGCGTACTTACTTACCCAATCCTATGAGCGCCTATTTCACTCCTATGTCGAGCCGGCTAAGAAGCACCTAACATGGGATCATTAGAATTTGCTCATGCATTAAATACAACCAATAAAACCTAGTACACATCGGTTCATGTTTCATAAGACGTTCAAGCATGTTACACAATGGAGATCTGCCAGTTTTCTTAAGCCTAACATTGAAATCATTCATCCAATACAACCACAAACAAGTAATCAACACATAATTAACATCTAGGTTTCATTACATCTAAGCAAACATAAGATAGATCTAGCCTAGCACGTTGGAATCAAGACAAGCATAAGATATATTCAAACAACACATAGACATATTGATTGAATTGAAAGAAGACTTATCTCAATTGAACATGAAAGGATTCAAGGGGTGAAAACCCTTGAAAATACTGTAAAATACGACCTAGGGTTTACAAAGTTCGGCCCTAGTATTCTCCACACAAGTTCCTCTTTTATGAATGAAAAATAGAAAACTATATATAGATTTTGATAGGTGACGACGTCAAGAACAAAAGTCTGACACCGTCATCTCGCCGCCAAATAGTTTCTCGGACTGCCTAGATTTGGGTCTGACGCCGTCATGTATACACCTTATGCAGGCCGTCACCAAAATTAGTCTTGACGCCCTTGTTGTGACGCCGTCAAGATTTCACTGGGTCGTCATGGTTTTTACTCCTGACGCCGTCATGATCTTCCTCTTGACGCTGTCAGGTACTGTTCTCAGCATGGAAAATTAAGTCTTTGCCGTTTTCTTCACTATGCTCCAAAAACGTCCGAATTGCTTCCTTTTCCAGAATTCACTCCCAAAGTACCTAAAATCACAAAAGGAACGATTTAGGGCAATATCTGATCAAATAAATTCAATTCCGGGCTTAAATGACCCCCTAAAAGTTGTTCATTTTTCGCCTCATCATATACCCTTACACTTGAGATTTGCTTATCCTCAAGCAAATGTGCTTTTATTCTAGTCAAAATACAAGTTAGGGGTCATTTAACACTAATATAAAAGTAATTACAACAAATAATCGTTCCACTAAAGACCAAAGACAAGCACGGAGGTCATATACTAGCACCTCACAAATAGTGTTTAGATACTCACATCTCTCGGATGTAATAAAGTAATATCACAATATGGAAATGGAAAACATCTCTCACTACCTGTCATAGCAAAATAGATTACCATAGGCTTGGGAAAGGATCAAACCTCCACCACTTGGCGTAAGCACCTAGGATAAACAATCAAAGAGGTCTTTTAAAGGGTTGTAACGTTAGGTATAGGGATATGGAATACACGGTTTAGTTGGATATAGGCAGTCTTCACTGGTGGCGAGTTAACAATCTTGGTTAATTACATGTACAATATGGCGTTGCTAAGCCAAGACTAGACTCGACTTAAGCTAATAAATGAAAAATAACAAAAACATAAAATGAACATAGAATGAAACGGGATGGTAGTCCATATGTTTTTTCTCTTTTTCTTTTTATATTTTTTTTTTCTTTTTCTTGATTTTTTTTTTTTTTTTTTTTTTTTTTTTTTTTTTTTTTTTTTTGCATACACTTTTACCTTACCATCCAAAATAATACATCATAAGGAATGAACATTTCCCTTACACTTGAATTTTCACATACTTTACAATAAACTAATCTAATAACTCGAATTAAGATAATCAAAACACTTGGAGTACTTTTAAGATTAACGTACATATGGGGGTAATATATGATATTTTCCCCATTACTCCATAAAATAAGCACTTTACCCATGAGTCCCAACCGTCCCAAAACAATATGTACAAGGATATGACTCGACTTAGCAACCATGTAATCAATTAGATAATTAACTTAGGGTTTAACAAATAACAATAATGCACTAAAGATGAGTGCATACACGGAAGGCTAAGGCGATTTGGGTGTACATTTAAGTGGGGTGTAACAAAATCTTCCTTTAAGTAAGATGCTTAAAGTTAGAAACAAAAAGATAGGCTCGGAGGGGTGTACTAGGGGTTTCGTGTACTAAAAATGAGTACAACGCTAAGGTGTGGGAAAAATTAGTTGACTTAACTAGCCAAGTAATATGACTTAAATGGTCAAGTAATTATGATACGGGTTTAACACAAGGGTGATCCTAATGCCTCTTATCATGTAGTAAATCCTACTACACGAATGTAGTCTCACTAGCGGTCTCGGGATGCATCACTAACGCAAGTTCTAGAATCTAAATGCTATTGGTACACTCATAAGCACTAATAGTAAATGCTTTTCCTATCAAATCTAAAGGCGAACCTCACATATTTGGGTGAAAATTTTTTCTGAATAGTACGGTTTTGTGCTAGTCATACAACCTCCTATCCATGAGACGCTCGCTATGGCTAAAGTTTCACTCCTAAATGTTGTAAAAATTTTTAAATTTGGCGCTAAAATTACACTAACATGTATTTCTCATAGTTTTATTACACATCTACTATCAAACAAACAAACTCAAGCGAAAGTGTATCTGTATGGTATTATCATTTTACCCTCCCCTTACACTTCGGATGAACATTGTCCCCAATGTTCAAGTAAAGAATGTAAAAGTGAAATAAGTAAAATGAATGAAATCAAATACTCCCCTTATTCGCTCGGTATGGATAATGAGGTGGCCAGGTTAGATCTTCCTCCAAGAAAATGAACAATCAAAGCTTCCCTTCCAGAATAATAATCATCTTCTTGTCATACATAACCTGTAAAACCTGAGAAAACAGACAAGGCAACCTCGCATAAAACCGGCGGCAATCTACATATGCTAATAAATCCTAGGAAACAAAATAAGATATAATGCTTGTGGAATGAAGTTTGCAGATTTCCTGGAGATTATAAAACTAATAATTCAACAAAAACTTTAAGACTCCGTTAGAAAAACAAAACTGGTAAAATTTCCAGATTTTTACACGTGACGCCGTTAAGAGTAAACTCGTGACGCCGTCAGAAGTGACCTGCAGAAATTCTTATGTTAAGTTTCCGGAAAATTTCTGGAAAAACATGGTCCTACTTCCTGGAAAATCCTGCAAAACTTCATTATGACTCGATACAAGCATTTGACTTTAACAAATACGAATATACATGTTGACTTAATATTGTGGAGAATCATGATCGGTTTTGTTTCTTTAAAAACATATTTGGGGTTTCCCCTTACACTTATCTTTTGCAAAAATACCTTTGGATGAAGTTAAGACAAAGCCAAACAACAAAATAAAGTATTTTCACTATTTTAGTTTGAAACATGATCTACCAACAATAAAAATAAAGCATGCATACGGAAGCAAATAACAAACAAACAAAATAAAAATCACACAAAACATGGGTTGCCTCCCAAGAAGCGCTTTTCTTTAGTTACGAGTCTTGTAGCTAGACTCAAGGTCATAGGTTACTACGTGACCTCATCATCAAACGTTACATCCTCCTCACTAATCATTTCATTATTATTTTCTTGATAATGTTTTACACGTTGTATGTTAACAGTAAATTCTCTACCTTCATCGTCTAATAACACAACGGCTCCAGTTTTAGAGGAACTTTTCACCGTAAATGGTCCATACCATCTAGACTTGAGTTTCCCTGGAAATAATCTTAACCGAGAGTTGTACAATAGGACTTTGTCCCCTTCTGAAAATTCCTTTGGTTTCTTAATTCTTTGGTCATGCCATCTTTTTGCCCTCTCTTTATATGTAATGGAGGACTCATAAGCTTCTAATCTAAGCTCATCAAGCTCGTGTAATTGTAGGAACCTATTGGTTCCTGCAATTGTTTAGTCTAAATTACATGCCTTAAGCGCCCAATAAGCCTTATGTTCTAACTCTACTGGCAAGTGACATGCCTTACCATACACCATGCGAAATGGGGTCGTTCCAATGGGTGTCTTGTAGGCAGTTCGGAATGCCCATAAGGCCTCGTCGAGTTTAAATGACCAGTCTTTTCTATTTTGACTAACCGTTTTTTCTAGTATTCTTTTAATAGCCCTGCTTGTATTTTCGACATGGCCATTGGTTTGTGGATGATAGGCGGTGGAAAACCTATGGGAAACCCCATACCTCCTCATGACCTTTCCCATTTGTGCATTGCAAAAGTGGGTCCCCCTATCACTGATGAGGGCTTTAGGAATCCCGAATCTAGCGAAAAGCTTTTTCAGGAAATGAATAACCACCCTGGCATCGTTGGTCCTAAGGGATTGTGCCTCTACCCATTTTGAAACATAATCGATGGCAACTAAAATGTATTCATTCCCCCTGAAGATGGAAAGGGTCCCATGAAGTCAATTCCCCAGACATCGAAGACCTCACATACTTGTATAAAATTCTGAGGCGCTTCATCCCTATGTGATATGTTCCCGGCCCGTTGACATGCATCGCATGCCTGTACCATTTCTTTGACATCATGGAAAATTGTGGGCCAATAGAATCCCGCGTCGAAAATCTTTCGGGCGGTGGTGCTTATCCCATGATGCCATCTAGAGGGACCAGAGTGACATTCCCTCAAAATCTTTACTGCCTCACTCTCCAATACACAACGTCTTATTATTTGGTCAGGACACCTTCGGAATAAAAATGGTTCATCCCAGAAGTAGTATTTTAACTGAGAAAAGAACATTTTCCTTTCGTACCTAGTCAGGTGTTTTGGAACGAGTCTGCTTGCGAGATAGTTGGCAAAATCGGCGTACCAAGGCTCCGAATCAGTTATTGACATGAGTTGTTCGTCAGGAAATGAATCCCGAATCTCACTTCTATCGTGCTCATCCAAGGGGTTTTCATGACGAGATAGATGATCTGCGGCCAGATTTTCTGCCCCCCTCTTATCATGAATCTCAACATCAAATTCTTGTAACAACAAGATCCTCCGAATTAGTCGTGGCTTAGCATCCTGCTTAGCAAAAAGATATCGAAGAGCCGAGTGATCAGTGAAAACGACTGTCTTTGAAAGGACAAGATATTGCCGGAATTTGTCGAATGCGAACACCACGGCTAACAACTCTTTTTCGGTGGTAGAGTAATTCTCTTGAGCGGGATTCATGGTTTTGCTAGCGTAGTAAATAGGTTGGAATAGCTTGTCACGCCGTTGGCCCAATACAGCCCCGACAGCGAAATCGCTAGCGTCACACATGATTTCAAACGGTAACTCCCAGTTGGGTGTAATCATGATTGGAGCTTGTGTGAGCTCCTTTTTTAAGAGATCGAATGCATCCTTGCATTCTTGGGAGAAATCGAAAGGAGCATCCTTCATTAGCAATTGAGTCATTGGCCGAGCTATTTTGGAGAAGTCTTTGATGAATCTCCGGTAAAACCCGGCGTGCCCCAAGAAGCTGCGTATTGCTTTAAGAGTCGTGGGATATGGTAGCTTTGATATAGCTTCAACTTTAGCTTGGTACACCTCTATCCCATTACCAGAGATCTTATGTCCTAACACAATCCCTTCTTTCACCATGAAATGACACTTTTCCCAGTTTAACACCAAGTTGGTTTCCTCGCAGCGTTTAAGCATTTTTTCTAGATTAGCAAGACAGCGGTCGAAGGAGTTCCCGAAGACCGAAAAGTCATCCATGAAAAATTCCATGCTGTCTTCCATAAGTTCGTGAAAGATCGCGGTCATGCATCGCTGAAAAGTGGCGGGGGCATTACACAGCCCAAAAGGCATTCTTTTGTAGGCGAACGTTCCATAAGGGCAAGTAAACGTGGTCTTTTCTTGGTCCTCAGGTGCTATGGGAATTTGAAAATATCCTGAGAATCCATCAAAGAAACAATAGTACTCGTGCCCAGATAATCTCTCTAACATTTGGTCAATGAATGGTAGGGGAAAGTGATCTTTCCTCGTGGCATCATTGAGCTTTCTATAATCGATGCATACCCGCCATCCAGTAACTGTTCTTTGGGGTACCATCTCACCCTTTTCGTTCTTAACTACAGTCATTCAACCCTTCTTAGGTACAACCTGTACAGGACTAACCCACGGGCTATCCGAGATCGGGTAGATTAATCCTGCATCCAGAAGTTTGATGACTTCCTTCTTTACCACTTCCTTATTGTTGGGGTTCACCCGCCTCTAGGGTTGCACGGTAGGTTTATAATCTTCTTCTATGAGAATCTTATGTGTGCAAAAAGTTGAATCAATCCCCTTAATGTCGGCTACACTCCATGCAAGCACTCCCTTATATTTCTTTAGGATCTCTAAGAGTTTACCTTTTTGTTCATGTTCGAGGGAAGAGTTTATGATCACCGGCAGTTGGTCCTCTCCCTGAAGGAAGGCATACTCTAAATGGTTAGGAAGTTCCTTTAGATCTAGCTCAGGGGGTTCTATAATAGAAGGCTTAAGCTTGTTTTCGGGTTTTCGGAGCTCGAGATGCTCCGTGGCCTCTTGTTTAGGGTAGAAGGAGACTGCACCAACATCCTCCATCTTTTCCACCTCTAACAAAGGGAGAAAACTCTCATCCCGTAACCAGCCTTTCTCGATTTGTTCATCAACACAGCTATCAATGACATCCGTGAGTTCATCGACCTCTCCAATGAAATAGAGCCGGTTAGCTGCTTCGAGAGAGAGATCCATAGTGTCCTTAATGTCGAAAGTTATGCTATCGGTTCCTACTCGTAAGATTAACTTGCCGTCATGAACATCAATGACTGCACGAGCGGTAGCAAGAAATGGTCTCCCTAAGATGATGGGTGCCAAGTCATCCTCCTCCATCTCTAAGATTACGAAGTCGACCAGGAATTTGAATTTCCCAACCTTGACTAGCACATTCTCGCATATCCCTACGGGGTATTTGACTGATCTATCGGCTAGTTGGATGTTCATATGGGTAGGCTTTAACCCAGAGTATCCTAGTTTAAGGAACATAGAGTGAGGCATAAGGTTGATACTCGCCCCTAAATCGGCAAGAGCATTCTTTATTGATAGAGATCCTATGGAACAAGGCAAGGTGAAGCTGCCTGGATCGTCTACCTTTTTTGGTAGCCCTCGATGGGTCACTACCGAACATTCTTCCCCCAGGGTCACAAGACCCTCGAGTTTCTTTCGGTTAGCGAGTAATTTTTTAAAGTATGCGCTATACTTCGGCATGTGATAACAAGCATCAAGGAGGGGTATGGTGACTACCGAGTCTTTTAGATATGACATGAATCTTTTATTATCATTCTCAGTTTTCTGGTTTTTTAATCGGGATGAGAATGGGATTCTTACAGGTTGGTTAGGTGGGGTTGATGGGGAAGGGGTCGCAAAGGGAGGTTGGTTGGGAGCCTCGCTGCCCACATCCTCCTCCTCTTCGCGAGGCTTGTTTAGATCAGGAGTGATGGGGGGCGAGCTCGGGTAAGGGGGTCCTTGGTTGTTGTTCCATCTCGAGTGGTTATCGCGAGAATGGGGTCTTTTTGGCTTACTGACGGCATCTCAAGGTTATCGAGGGTGGAGTTAAGCTTGTTGAACCATTCTCCAATGTCATTCTGCTGCTCATCAACAAGTTCATTAAGACCTTTTAATTGTAAGCCTTTTTCTTGAGTGAAGTGACCAAGGTCATCTTCAAAAGTGCTCCTGATTTCGAATTCATGACCTTCCTCTCCTTCTTTTCTTTTTACCAGATTCCCCCAGAGGGTGTAATCGTCATTTTGGTAAAAAGGCAAAAGGGAGGGATCAGCATAGATGTCACCTCCTGACAAGCACGCATGTTCAGTCGTGGTTTCTCCTCCGCATTCCTCTACCTCATGCGCCCACAGTAGTCGCAGATCAAGTAAGGATTTGAAAGTTGTTTAGGTAACTGCGACCCAGCTAGGTATTCCATTCTTTTGTGAATTTTTCTTAACCGATCTGAAGATGTTGAAGTGATTTCGGACATGCTGACAGTCGACTCAGGTTCATCCCAAGTGTCATCCGGGTCTTGAGCATATTCTTCAATCCTATCCCATCCTTCTTCGGCACTAAGGTTGGCTAATCTCCCTTTTCTAGAATTGTTGATTCCGTTCCGATCATTTGAGGAGATATTGTCGTAGAAGATTTGGACCAAAAGCCAAAGTTTGATGCCATAATGGGGAACTTGTCTTATTAAATCCTTGAATATAATCCACGATTTATGGAAAGGTTCGTCCTTCCCTTTTCGGAAACGGAGGATCCTATCTCTAAACGCTGAAGTTTTCCCAGGTGGAAAGAACTTCTCATAGAACTTGGATATGAGTTGTTCCCATGTGAAAATAGATTCAGAAGGAAGTTTATCATACCACTCTTGGGCTTTTTCATAGAGGGTGAAAGGGAAGAATCGCAATCGGGACGTGTCTCTAGTAGCCCCATCCGTATGGAGGGTGTCTACTATTTTCAAGAAGTCCTTAACGTGTTGAATTGGGTCATCATCATCTAATCCACAAAACTTGCACACACTTTGGACAAGCCAAACATCGGTCGCATGCAAGACCTCATTGGTGTGTTCGTTTGGGTAGACAATGGCGTTTGAGAAGCCACGAGGGTTTGGGGAGGAGTAGTCCTTAAGGCGCTTAGGAGTGGGATTTGCGGGGGCACTCATCTCGTTGTTGGGTTGGGAGCTAGGGGTTGTAAGGTGATTTTCCGAATTTTCTTCTGAAAGGGGTGCATCAAAATCGATGGCTATGCTAGATGGTTCAGGTGTTGAGTGACATCGTCTTAACCTACGCATTTCTCTATCGGGTTCTGCATAAGGCAAGACAAGGTCTCTAGCGGAACTACGACTCCTAGTGATCCTAAGGTTAGAGAATTCGTCGGTTGCCATAGTGGCGGATGGTAAAAGTCACGAACAAAAACACGAAGAAATAGATAGACTAAAGAAAACCTAAAAATAAAAATAAAATCTTACTAGAAAGGAATCTAGCAAGTAGACCTAATAAAAAGGGATTCTAACCTAGACTTGATGTGTGGGAATTGCACCAGGCTTTACCTCTCAGGGATCTTGAGAAGCTTACAACCCCCACCAGGCAGTGTACCTGATCGATGTAGTATAGTATAATGACAAGTACCGAGGGATTGATCGTTCAGCTAGGAATAGTATCGCTAGGATTAGAAAACCTAAAGACTAGGTCTAGAGATGAGGGATGATTCTTTTTGTATTTTTTATATTTTTATGAAAGCAAGTAAAAATCTCGGGTTTGAAGGAGTTGGGCGGAATTAGTTGCTAGTCAACTAACCCAATACTAAGAAGCAATCAAAATACAATACTAAAAATGAAAAATAAACTATATTAAACTAAAGTTGTGAGCAATATGTGGGAGAATTGTGTTTACTTAGATTTCACTACTCCCTAGATATCTTTTACATGTTAATTACTTGTTATAGTTGCGTGGATGATGGATTGTATTCCTTAATACCATTCATGGGGTAGCGTACTTACTTCCCCAATCCTATGAGCGCCTACTTCACTTCTATGTCGAGCCGGCTAAGAAGCTCCCAACATGGGATCATTAGAATTTTCTCATGCATTAAATACAACCAATAAAACCTAGTACACATCGGTTCATGTTTCCTAAGACGTTCAAGCATGTTACACAATGGAGATCTGCCAGTTTTCTTAAGCCTAACATTGAAATCATTCATCCAATACAACCACAAACAAGTAATCAACACATAATTAACATCTAGGTTTCATTACATCTAAGCAAACACAAGATAGATCTAGCCTAGCATGTTGGAATCAAGACAAGCATACGATATATTCAAACAACACATAGACATATTGATTGAATTGAAAGAAGACTTATCTCAATTGAACATGAAAGGATTCAAGGGGTGAAAACCCTTGAAAATACTGTAAAATACGACCTAGGGTTTACAAAGTTCGGCCCTAGTATTCTCCACACAAGTTCCTCTTTTATGAATGAAAAATAGAAAACTATATATAGATTTTGATAGGTGACGACGTCATGAACAAAAGTCTGACGCCGTCATCTCGCCGCCAAATAGTTTCTCGGACTGCCTAGATCTGGGTCTGACGCCGTCATGTATACACCTTATGCAGGCCATCACCAAAATTAGTCTTGACGCCCTTGTTGTGACGCCGTCAGGATTTCATTGGGTAGTCATGGTTTTTACTCCTGACGCCGTCATGATCTTCCTCTTGACGCTGTCAGGTACTGTTCTCAGCATGGAAAATTAAGTCTTTGCCGTTTTCTTCACTTTTATGCTCCAAAAACGTCCGAATTGCTTTCTTTTCCAGAATTCACTCCCAAAGTACCTAAAATCACAAAAGGAACGATTTAGGGCAATATTTGATCAAATAAATTTAATTCCGGGCTTAAATGCCCCCTAAAAGTGGTTCATTTTTCGCCTCATCAATCAACGACGAATCGACCTTCATTCGATAAGATGTCTAGTTTGTGACGACAGAACGGAATCATTACAACACATATTTATTGAATGTGATATGGCTTAAAATTCGTGGTTACTAGTAACAAAGTGGTGGGGTCTTGTTGATTATCCAATAAATGTAAATGACATAATATCATGGGTTGATTCAAAGTCTTTCTCAAAACCGTTAAAGCTATGTTTTGATGCGATAGTCCAAACGACATTCTGGATTCTTTGGTGATTTAGGAATAAGGTCTGCTGCAATAACCCCCCCCACACACACGCGCGCGCGCACACACACACACACACACACACACACACACACACACACACACACACACACACATATATATATATATATATATATATATATATATATATATATATATTCTCATGGATGAACTCATAACACTTTCACATTCTTGGATTTTGCTTACAGATAGGAAAATCCATCCGTTGTGGACTTTTTGGATTCATGGATCCTACAAGTGCTTGTAGCAAAATGTTGTAATTCTTTTTAGGGAAAATTTCCAAAAGGGACTAGTCGTCCAAGGGCACATCTGATGAGGACATTACTGGTAGTAGGAGTAAGGGTACTTCTGCATAAGTAATCCTACTTCTAAACATACTGAGGTTACTTGTGTTTGTGTCGTTCCTTCCAAGTAACGCTACTTCTAATCAACTGGCATTTGTTGAAGTAACCTTACTTCTCAACAAGTAGCCTTACTTCTTTTTGAGTTGTGAGTTTACTGGTTTTTCTTTTGGGTCATATTTTTTATTTTAATTTCTATATTTTTGTTTATTCTAGAATAATTAATTTATCTTGTTTTAACAGATTAGTTTTCTTATAAATATAGGACTCTTATAATTGTAATGGACATCTTTTGATCATTGATTATTAATAAACTTTGTGTTTTAAATATAGGACTCTTATAAATATAGGACTCTTATCATTGTAATGGACATCTTTTGATCATTGATTATTAATAAACTTTGTGTTTTAAGATTTATTCTCTTGTTAGGGTTTTATTCCCTTGAGGTGCGTCTCGTATATCAACCTTGGATTAGGGTTAATCTAAATTCACTTCCATCCGTCCTGCGTCAGTTGGCATCAGAGTCACGTTGTATCCTGGTGGTAATTGGTGTAGAAGATTCTACGTCAATTAAACATCTTGAGCTTGTTAGTATCCTATATGGTGAATGGTGTAGAAGATTCAAAAATCTATACTGTTGGTGGGGTATGGTCTGGAGAGTACATGGATCATGGTTTTACCAAATCCATGAAAGAACTTGACATGTGTTACTTCTCCCACAAAGAAATTGGAAAGCAAGACTTTGGTGACTTTGGTTTCATCACTAAAGGAGTTTCAAGCCAAAAGGAAGGAAACAGGAGTTTCATATGCTTTGGTTGTAAAAGGGGTTGAAGATGGTATGGATAATGTGATTCCGGAGGTAATTAAGCCCGTGCTTGAAGAATTTAGTAAAGTCGTTACGGATGATACACCGGATTCTTTACCACCGTTGAGGAATATTCAACCCAAAAATCTCAACTTTGATGTTGGAAACAACAAAGGAAGATGGTGTTTTGAAGACTTATGATGATGAAGGTTCTGGTTCTAACATTAATCAAGAGGTAAAGGATTTTGATTATGAGCCTAAAGGGAATTTCGAATGCGTCAATGACTTAAAGGTTTGTGAATTTAACAATGGATTTATTTTAAATGTGATGATAAGAGACCCAATAAAGTTTTCAATGGCAAACAAAGAAACTATTTTTGTTGCAATTGAAGACTTGGTGATCGTTGATAAGGAATACACCAACCGATGTTTAGGGTCATGGGTTGATCATTGGGATTGTGGTAGACGTGTAAAGAAATATAAAGAGAGTACCTGAGTTAATGTGAAGCGCAAATCTACCCAAGATATGGTTCGTCCTGAGAGGTTGTTCGAGGTAGATGAAGCCTTTGACAGTGAGAAGTGGAGGGCGAGTTCTTACTAAAGTGAGGGGGAATGATGAGGACATTACTGGTAGCAGGAGTAAGTGTTAGTTTCGGGGTTTAGAAAGATGGTTTTGTAAAATGAAGTTTTACGCTACTACTTGTTACTTCAAGGCGAGTGATCTCTGTCCTTAAAGAAATTTCGCCCCCACCGTTCTTTTGAACAATCGTGTTTTGCGTTACCGACGAATTGCCTCCCAAGATACAATGAAGCAACGTATGTAGCAATTATCAACACTACACGATAGTGGTGATAATCCGGATGAACTACCGAGTTATCGGGGGTTTCAAGACACTACAAATAATAATTCTATAGCACTATTATGTATAGCAATCGGGTATATTGAAAGAAAGGTTTTGTATGTGTTTGTTTTGGTTTTGGATGATGAAACACGCTGGAATAATGGCCCTATATATAGGCATGCTCGTGACCATTCAAATAGTCACACTGGTTCACCAAAAGGTGCAATTAGCAACGGTTTAGCGACGACTTAGCGATAGAAAAACCGTCGCTAACTGAAACTTTTTCTAACAGATGCGATGGTTCAATCACAGACACCATTTCGAGCGTATTAACCGCCACCTTTACGAATAGGTGCATCTTTACAATTTTAATGGTTCATTAGCGACGGTTTTGTGACAGAAAAACTGTCACTAATTTCCTATTCGTGGGTCATCAACAATACACAACAAAACTCTTAATTTCCTTCCTAAAACTCAATCCCAAAATGATTTTAACATAATATATTTTGAAAATTTCCCAACAATCCCCCACCATTTTCAAAATAGACATACGTTTTGAAAGATACACACGACCTAACCCGATTCAGAAAACCCCGAGGGTGTTATGCATAAGTAAAGATGGAATATTACACCTTGAATCTTTACGTAGTGAAAGCGCTCAAGCTTAACTAGGGTAAGAATGGTTGGACCAAAGCCATTGAACCATCTTCCTTTATATGGTAATCGGAAACGCTTCACGCATATCCTTCCTCTAGTTCATTCAATCCACTTTATGCCGACCCGTTGAAATTGGCCATGGATCTATATCTCGGTTTCTCAGAATGCTTTAGAGCCAAGCCCTTTAGCTCATAGGAAGCGGCCTCACTTCCACATTCAGATAGGTAGAAATTATCAAGGATGTTATCGTAGCTTAAAACATCCCAACACAACATGTGTTATAATTCCATTAAAAATTTATAATTCATCCTTTACATACACTACGATCCAAGTTCTGCTAACCTTGGGATGATGATGAAATTCGCAGAACTTCTAGTCATGTTCGGATGATTTACTTTTACTTCTCTAGAGACTTGGTGTATTACCAAGCGTCAAGACAAGGTTCCATCATGGGTGACTACTTGTATGTGGGCTTGAGTCCCATCCCTTGCGAAGTACTTTCAATCAGTTTTCTTGGTAATCCTTTTGTGAAAGGATCTGCTAAGTTCTTACTAGATCGTAAGAAGCTAACGGTGATCACCCCATCATTTATCAACTGATTGACTTGTCTATGCCTAAGTCCAATATGCCTAGACTTAACATTGTACACTTGATTGTACGCTCTTGATAGTGTAGATTGACTATCCCAGTGCACAGAGATTGGTGGCATAGGTTTTGACCATATGGGAATATTTATAAGCAAGTCCCGTAGCCATTCCACTTCTTTGCAACATGAAGCTAATGCCACAAACTCTGCTGCCATAGTAGATTCTGTTAAACAGCTATGTTTCTTTGATCCCCAAGACACCGCACCCCCACCAAGAGTGAATATCCATCCACTTGTGGATGCGTAGTCTTCTTGAACAGTTATCCAACTTGCATCAGTATAACCTTCTAATACTGATGGCTCTCCGCTGTATTCCAAACCATAATCCATTTCTTCAAGTATTTAAATACTCAATTTACAGCATCCCAATGTTCCTTGCCAGGACTACTAGTATGCCTACTTAATCTACCTACGACATATGCAATATCAGGTATAGTACATGTCATGGCATACATAAGACAACCAATAACCTTAGCGTACTTTTTTTGGGCTAAGATTCTACCAGTGTTATAAGTTAATTTGGAACCTACTTCGAATGGAGTGCCAACTGGCAAGCAATCAAATCTATCAAAACGTTTTAAGATCTTTTCGATATAGTTAGACTGTGTTAATATCAGTCTATTTTCCTTTCGAAGAATCTTGATGCCTAGGATAACATCAGCTTTTCCTAATTTCATATCGAAGTTTTCAAACAAAAGTTTCTTTGTCATTCGCATTTGTTCTAGGTCGGTTCCAAAGATTAACATATCATCTACATATAAGCAGATTATAACTCCTTTTTCGTTAACGAATTTACTGTATACACACTTGTGTGATTCGTTAATTCTAAAGCCATTAGATAAGATCACTTGATCAAAATTTTGATGCCATTGTTTTGGAGCTTGCTTAAAGCCATACAAGGATTTAACAAGCTTACAAACTTTGTTTTCTTGTCTTTGCATTATGAAACCTTCTGGTTGTTCCATGTACACTTCCTCCTCTAATTCACCATTCAAGAAAGCAGTTTTGACATCCATTTGGTGAATTATGAGTTTATTGATGGAAGCTAAGGCAATCAAAATTCTAATGGTTGTAGTCCGTGCAACTGGGGCGTATGTGTCAAAGTAATCAAGTCCTTCCTTTTTTGTGAAACCCTTGGCAACTAATCGCGCCTTAAACTTTTCAACACTGCCATCAACTCTTAATTTTCTTTTGAAAATCCATTTGCTCTTGATGGCTTTTGATCTAGGGGGCAAGTCTACAAGAATCCAAGTATTATTTCCTATGATGGAATCCATTTCATCATTCATAACTTCTTTCCGGAAGGATGAATTATGAGATTTCATTGCTTCAGAGTATGTTTGCGGATCTCCATCCAAATTATAAATTATTGGATATTCCCTTAGCAAACTTTGTCTATCTCCTTTAACTAGATACATTTCAAAATCAGGACCGAAGCTTCTTTGCCTTCGTTGTCGAGTGCTCCTTCTAGGTTCAACTTGTTGATGATCTTGAGAAGAATCATCATCATTCCTTTCAGTACTTGTAGGAATTTCTGTAGACACAATTTCCTTGGAAAGTTCATGTGCCTTAGGAATAGTTTTGAACCTGTGTTCGTCGAAGTGAGCATCTCTAGATTCAATAATAGTATTAACCGAAATTATATCATTCGGTTCTACTACTATGAATCTATAGGCTTTGCTATTTTAGGCGTAACCCAAAAATAGTCATTCAATTCCTTTATCTACTAATTTCCTTTTCTTCGATTCAGGGAGTCGGACAATGACCCTACAACCCCATATCCAAAGATAATCTAGCTTTGGAGTTCTTCATTTCCATAACTCATATGGAGTCGTATTACTCCTTTTGCTTGGTACTCTATTAAGTATGTAACAAGCTGTAAGCAATGCTTCACCCCAATATCCAGAACTTAATCCGGAATAGGACATCATGGAGTTAACCATATCCATCAAAGTGCGATTCTTTCTTTCCGCAATACCATTTTGTTGTGGTGTATACGGAGTTGTAACTTGGTGAACAATATGTAACAAGCTGTAAGCAATGCTTCACCCCAATATCCAGAACTTAATCCGGAATAGGACATCATGGAGTTAACCATATCCATCAAAGTGCGATTCTTTCTTTCCGCAATACCATTCTGTTGTGGTGTATACGGAGCTATAACTTGGTGAACAATTCTCGTAGATTGGAAATATCTAGGGTCATAGTATTCATCACCCCTATCAGTCCGTAGACATTTTATTTTAGTATCGCACTTAAGTTCCACTTCATTTTTTAGATCTTAAATTTTTCAAGGACTTCATCCTTTGAATGTAAAAGATAGACATAGCAATATTGTGAATAATCAACGATAAAAGTAGCAAAGTACTTTTTCCCACCAAGAGTTGGTGTAGCATGTAAGTCACATACGTCACAATGCACTAATTCTAAGATTTTAGAAGATCTTTGAATTGTAGGAAAAGGTAATCTAGTAATCTTAGTATGCATGTGATGCGTGGGAATCGCACCTTGCTTTACCTCTCGAGGGATCCCGAGAAGCTTACAACCCCCACCAGGCAGTGTACCTGATCGTTGTAGTATAGTATAGTGACAAGTACCGGGGGATTGATCGTTCAGCTTAGGAATAGTGTCGCTAGGATTAGAAAACCTAATTAATAGTTCTAGAGGTGAAAGATGATTATTTTTGTATTTTTATATTTTTATTAAAGCAAGTAAAATCTCGGGTTTTGAAGGAGTGGGCGGAATTAGTTGCTAATCAACTAACCCAAAGCTAAGATGCAATCAAAATAAAATAATAAAAATGAAATTAAACTAATTAAACTAAGGTTGTGAGCAGTAATTGGAGAAATTGTGTTTACTTAGACTTCACTACTCCCTAGATATCTTTTACATGTTAATTACTTGTTACACTTGTATGAATGACGGATTGTATTCCTTAATACCATTCGTGGGGTGGCATACATAACTCCCCAACTCTATGAGCTCTTATCTCCTCCTACACCATGACCCAGCACAACTATAGGGATTGTAAACAGTGGCTCATGCATTAAATACAACCAATAAAGACCTAGTACGCCTCGGTTCATGTTTCTTAAGACGTTCAAGCATGTTACCATTTGGAGATCTGCCAGTTTTCTTAAGCCTAACATATAAATCATTCATTCAAAACAAGAATAGACAAGTAATCAACACATAATCAACATCTAGGTTTCATTAGATCTAAGCAAACACAAGAGAGATCTAGCCTAGCATAGTAGAATTGAGACAAGAACAAGAGATAAACAACCAACACATAGACATATTGATTGAATTGAAAGTACACTTATCTCAATTACAATGCAAGGTCCTAAGGGTTTGGAACCCTTGAAAAACCTGTGAAAGAGGCACCAAAATCGTCTTTAGGGTTTCACCAAAACTTCTCTCCCTTTAATGAAAAAACTAGAAAACTATATATAGGAAAAACAGTCTGACGGCGTCAAGAGTTAATTCTGACGCCGTCACCTCGCCGCCATAAACTTCCTCGGACGGCCTTGATCCACTTATGACGGCCTATGTGACGCCGTCACCACCCACGGTAAATTATTCTTGGCCACTTTGACGCCGTCACCTCTACATCTGACGCCGTCACCAGCTACGGTAAATTATTCTCCATGTCTGACGCCGTCAAGAAGCAAGTCTTGACGCCGTCACCTTGTATCTTCAGCTTGGATTTTTGGTACTTTGTCGTTTTCTTCACTTTATGCTCCAAAAACGTCCAAAATAGTCTCTTTTCCAGAATTCACTCTCCAAACACCTAAAATCACAAAAGGAACGATTTAGGGCAATATTTGATCAAATAAATTCGGATTCGGGCTTAAATGACCCCCTAAAAACGGATCATTTTTCGCCTCATCATATACCCTTACACTTGAGATTTGCTTGTCCTCAAGCAAATGAGCTTTTATTCTACTCAAAAGACAAGTTAGGGGTCATTTAACACTAATATAAAAGTAATTACAACAAATAATCGTTCCACTAAAGACCAATAGACAAGCACGGAGGTCATACACAAGCACCTCACAAATAGTGTTTAGATACTCACATCTCTCGGGTGTAATAAAGTAATATAACATTATGGAAATGGAAGATATCTCTCACTACCTGTCATAGCAAAATAGATTACCATAGGCTTGGGAAAGGATTAAACCTCCACCACATGGCGTAAGCACCTAGGATAAACTATCAAAGAGGTCTTTTAAAGGGTTATAACGTTAGGTATAGGGATATGAATTACACGGTTTTGTTGGATAAATGAATTTTTACTGGTGGCGAGTTAACAATCTTAGTTAATTACATGTACAAGATGGCGTTGCTAAGCCAAGACTAGACTCGACTTAAGCTAATAAATGAAAAATAACAAAAACATAAAATAAACATAGAATAAAAACGGGATGGTAGTCCGTATGTTTTTTTCTCTTTTTCCTTTTTCTATTTTTTTTTTCTTTTTCTTGATTTTTTCGATTTTTTTTTTTTTTTTTTTTTTTTTTTTGCATACACTCTTACCCTACCATCCGAAATAATACATCATAGGGGATGAGAGTTCCCCTTACACTTGAATCTTTACATACTTTACATTTAACTAACTATTCTAATGACTCGAATTAAGAAAATCAAAACACTTGGAGCACTTTTAAGATTAACGTACATATGGGGGTAATAAATGATGTTCTTCCCCATTACTTCATAAAATAAGTACTTACCCATGAGTCCCAATCGTCCCAAAACAATATGTACAAGGATATGACTCGACTTAGCAACCATGTAATCAATTAGAAAGTTAACTTAGGGTTTAACAAATAACAATAATGCACTAAAAATGAGCGCATACACGGAAGGCTAAGGCGATTTGGTTGTACATTTAAGTGGGGTGTAACAAATTCTTCCTTTAAGTAAAATGCTTAAAGTTAGAAACGAAAAGATAGGCTCGGAGGGGTGTACTAGGGGTATCGTGTACTAAAAATGAGTACAACGCTAAGGGTGTGGGAAAAATTAGTTGACTTAACTAGCCAAGTAATATGACTTAAATGGTCAAGTAATCATGATACGGGTTTAACACAAGGGTGATCCTAATGCCTCTTATCATGTAGTAAATCCTACCACACGAATGTAGTCTCACTAGCGGTCTCGGGATGCATCACTAACGCAAGTTCTAGAATCTAAATGCTACCGGTACACTCATAAGCACTAATAATGAATGCTTTTCCTATCAAATCTAAAGGCGAACCTCACATATTTGGGTGGAAAATTTTTCTGAATATACGGTTATGTGCTAGTCATACAATCTCCTATCCACGAGACGCTTGCTATGGCTAAAGTTTCACTCCTAAATGTTGTAAAAAATTTTAAATTTGGCGCTAAAATTACACTAACAAGTATTTCTCGTAGTTTTATTACTCATCTACTATCAAAGAAAACAAACTCAAGCGAAAGTGCATATGTAAGGTATCATCTTTTTACCCTCCCCTTACACTTAAGATGAACATTGTCCCCAATGTTCAAGTAAAGAATGTAAAAGTTAAAAAGTAAAGAGAATGAAATCAAATACTCCCCTGATTCGCTCGGTATGGATTTTAGTTGGCCAGGTTAAATCTTCTTCCAAGAAAACGAACAATCAAAGCTTCCCTTCCAGAATATAAATCATCTTCTTGTCACAAATAACCTGTAAATCATGACAAAAGTAGACAAGGCAACCTCGCGTAAAATCGGCGGCATCCTATATAAGTTACTAAATCCTAGAAAACAAAGTAAGATATAATGCTTGTGGAATGAAGTTTGCAGATTTCCTGGAGATTATAAAACTTAATAATTCACAAAAACTATAAGACTCCGTTAGAAAAACAAAACCGGTAAAATTTCCAGATTTTAACTCCTGACGCCGTCAAGAGCAATGCCCTGACGCCGTCAGAATGAACCTGCAGAAATCCTTATGTTAAGTTTCCGGAAAATTTCTGGAAAAACTTTGTCCAACTTCCTGGAAAATCCTGCAAAACTTCATTATGACTCAATACAAGCATTTGACTCTAACAAATACGAATATACATGTTCATTAAATATTGTGGATAATCATGATCGGTTTGTTTCTTAAAAACATATTTGGGGTTTCCCCTTACACTTATCTTTTGCAAAAATACCTTTAGGTTGAAGTTAAGACTAGGCTAAACAACATAATAAAGTATTTCACATTTTAATTGAGAAACATGATCAACCAACAATAAAAATAAAACATGCATACGGAAGCAAATAACAATCAAACAAATAAAAATCACACAAAACATGGGTTGCCTCCCAAGAAGCGCTTTTCTTTATTTACGAGTCTTGTAGCTAGACTCAAAGTCGTGGGTTACTACGTGATCTCATCATCAAACATTACATCCTCCTCATTAATCATTTCATTGTTATTTTCTTGGTAATGTTTTACACGTTGTATGTTAACCGTGAATTCCCTACCCTCATCGTCAACTAACACTAAAGCTCCAAATTTAGAGGAATTCTTCACTGTGAACGGCCCATACCATCTAGACTTAAGTTTTCCCGGAAATAATCGCAACCGAGAATTGTATAATAGGACCTTGTCTCCTTCTGAAAATTCTTTGGGTTTCTTAATTCTTTGATCATGCCATCTTTTAGCTCTCTCTTTATATGTGATGGAGGATTCGTAGGCTTCTAATCTAAGCTCATCAAGCTCGTGTAATTGCAAAAACCTATTGTTCCCCGCAGTTGTGTAATCTAAGTTGCATGCTTTAAGCGCCCAATAAGCCTTGTGTTCTAATTCTACCGGTAAGTGACATGCCTTACCATACACCATGCAGAACGGGGTCGTTCCAATAGGTGTTTTGTAAGCAGTTCGGAATGCCCATAAGGCTTCGTCGAGTTTGAATGACCAGTCCTTTCTGTTTTGACTAACCATTTTTTCAAGTATTCTTTTAATAGCTCTATTGGTGTTTTCGACTTGGCCATTGGTCTGTGGATGATAGGCGGTGGAGAATCGGTGGGGTACTCCATACCTCTTCATGACCTTTTCCATTTGCGCGTTGCAAAAATGTGTCCCCCTATCACTGCTGAGAGCCTTCGGAATCCCGAATCTTGCGAAAAGCTTTTTCAGGAAATGAATGACCACTCTAGCATCATTAGTCCTAAGGGCTTGTGCTTCAACCCATTTTGAAACATAGTCAATGGCGACCAAGATGTACTCGTTTCCCCCTGAGGATGGAAATGGTCCCATAAAGTCAATCCCCCACACGTCGAATACTTCACAAACTTGTATAAAGTTCTGAGGTGCCTCATCCCTATGTGATATATTTCCAGCCCGTTGACATGCATCACACGCTTGCACCATATCTTTTACATCACGGAAAATTGTGGGCCAATAGAATCCTGCGTCGAGAATCTTTCGAGCAGTAACATTTATCCCATGATGCCCTCCAGAGGGACCGGAGTGACATTCCCTCATGATTTTCACTGCCTCATTCTCCGAAACACAACGCCTTATAATGTGGTCAGGACACCTTCGGAATAAAAATGGTTCATCCCAGAAGTAATACTTCAGCTGGGAAAAGAACCTCTTCCTTTCGTATTTGGTCAGGTGTTCAGGAACAAGTCTACATCTACTTGCGAAGTAATTGGCGAAGTCGGCGTACCATGGTTCTGAATCAAGGATAGACATCAGTTGTTCGTCGGGAAACGAATCCTTAATTTCACTTCTATCGTGTTTATCCAAGGGGTTTTCCAGGCGAGATAGATGATCGGCGGCTAGATTCTCTGCCCCCCTCTTATCGCGAATCTCAACATCAAATTCTTGTAGCAACAAGATCCACCGAATCAGTCGTGGCTTGGCGTCCTGTTTCGCAAATAGATATCTAAGAGCTGAGTGGTCAGTGAAGACGACTGTCTTTGAAAGGACAAGATATTGTCGGAATTTGTCGAATGCAAACACTACGGCTAATAATTCTTTTTCGGTGGTGGAGTAGTTCTCTTGGGCGGGATTCATGGTTTTGCTAGCGTAGTAAATAGGTTGGAAAAGCTTGTCACGTCGCTGACCTAATACAGCCCCGACAGCGAAGTCGCTAGCGTCACACATTATTTCAAATGGTAACTCCCAGTTGGGTGTGATCATGATTGGAGCTTGAGTGAGTTCCCTTTTTAGGAGGTCGAAAGCATCCTTGCATTCTTGGGAAAAATCGAATGGAGCATCCTTCACAAGCAATTGAGTCATTGGCCGGGCAATTTTGGAGAAGTCTTTGATGAATCTCCGATAAAATCCGGCGTGCCCCAAAAAGCTGCGTATTGCCTTAACAGTTGTGGGGTATGGTAACTTAGATATAGCTTCAACCTTAGCTTGGTCCACCTCTATCCCATTCCCTGAAATCTTATGGCCCAACACAATCCCTTCCTTTACCATGAAATGACACTTTTCCCAGTTCAACACCAAGTTGGTTTCCTCGCAACGTTTAAGCATCTTTTCTAAATTAGCAAGACAGCGGTCGAAGGAGTTTCCGAAAACTGAAAAGTCATCCATGAAAACTTCCATGCTGTCTTCCATGAGTTCGTGAAAGATTGCGGTCATGCAACGTTGGAAAGTGGCGGGGGCATTACATAGCCCAAAAGGCATCCTTTTGTAGGCAAACGTTCCATAGGGGCAAGTAAACGTGGTCTTTTCTTGGTCCTCAGGTGCTATGGGGATTTGAAAATATCCAGAGAATCCATCTAAGAAGCAATAGTACTCGTGTCCAGATAATCTTTCTAACATCTGATCAATGAATGGTAAGGGAAAGTGATCTTTCCTCGTGGCATCGTTGAGCTTTCGATAGTCAATGCATACCCGCCATCCAGTGACAGTTCTCTGTGGCACCATCTCACCCTTGTCATTTTTTACTACAGTCATTCCACCCTTTTTAGGTACAACCTGCACAGGACTAACCCATGGGCTATCCGAGATCGGGTAAATCAGTCCTGCATCCAAAAGTTTGATAACTTCCTTCTTCACTACCTCCTTAATGTTAGGGTTCACTCGCCTCTGGGGTTGCACAGTGGGTTTATAATCTTCCTCCATAAGAATCTTATGTGTGCAAAAAGTAGAGTCAATCCCCTTAATGTCGGCCACACTCCATGCGAGTACCCCCTTGTATTTCTTCAGGACCTCTAAGAGTTTAACTTTTTGTTCCTTTTCCAAGGAAGAATTTATGATTACCGGGAGTTGGTTTTCTCCCTGAAGAAAGGCATACTCCAAATGATTAGGGAGCTCTTTAAGGTCAACGTCAGGGGGCTCGATAATAGAAGGTTTAAGCTTGTTCTCGGGCTTTCGGAGCTCGAGATGCTCCGTTGCCTCTTGTCTGGGGTAGAAGGAGACTGCATTAACATCCTCCGTCTTTTCCACCTCCAGCAAAGGCAGAAAACTGTCGTCCCGTAGCCAGCCTTCATCGATTTGTTCATCGATGCAGTCATCAATGATATCTGTGAGCTCATCTACTTCCCCGATAAAGTAGAGCCGGTTGGATGCTTCAAGGGAGAGGTCCATAGAATCCTTAATGTCGAAAGTTGTGCTATCGTCTCCTACTCGTAAGGTCAGTTTGCCATCGTAGACATCGATGACTGCACGAGCGGTAGCAAGAAATGGTCTACCTAAAATGATAGGTACCACGTCGTCCTCCTCCATATCCAGGATTACGAAGTCGACAGGGAATTTGAATTTCCCAACCTTGACTAGCACGTTCTCACATATCCCTTCGGGGTATTTGACTGATCTATCGGCTAGTTGGATGTTCATACGGGTAGGCTTCAATCCGGAATATCCTAGTTTACGGAACATAGAGAGAGGCATGAGGTTGATACTTGCTCCCAAATCGGCAAGAGCATTCTTGATTGATAGAGATCCTATAGAGCATGGCAAGGTGAAGCTGCCCGGATCGTCTACCTTCTTTGGTAGCCCTTTATGGGTCACCACTGAGCATTCTTCCCCTAGGGTTACAAGGCCCTCGAGCTTTTTTCTGTTAGCAAGCAGTTTTTTGAAGTATGTGCTATACTTTGGCATGTGATAGCAAGCATCCAGGAGAGGTATGGTGACAACCGAGTCTTTTAGGTATGACAAGAACCTCTTGTTATCATTCTCCGTTTTCTGGTTCCTTAGTCGGGATGGGTATGGAATTCTCACAGGTGGGTTAGGAAGGGCTGATGGGGAGGGAGTTGTCACTGGTGGTTGGTCCGGGGTGCCAATGCCGACATCCTGCTCCTCCTCCCCAGGTTTATCTGAATCGAGCGTGACGGGGGACGAATTTGGGTAAGGAGGGTCCTTGGTTGTCGTTCCGGCCCGTGTGGTTATCGCGAGCATGGGATCTTTTCCTCTTTCTGACGGTGGTTGGAGGTTATCTAGGACTGAGTTAAGCTTGCTGAAAAATTCTCCGACACCCTCCTGCTGTTCGTCGAAAAGCTCATTAAGCCCTTTCATTTGCAAGTCTTTTTCTTGAGTGAAGTGACCAAGGTCATCTTCGAAATTGCTCCTGATCTTGAATTCAGGGCCTCCCTCCCCTTCTCTTTTCCTTACCAGATTTCCCCAAAGGGTATAATCATCATTTTGGTAGAAAGGCAAAAGGGAGGGATCAGCATAAATGTCTCCTCCTGACAAGCACGCATGTTCAGTTGTGGCTGCTCCTCCGCATTCCTCCACCTCATGCGGACCTCCACAGTAATCGCAGATCAAGTAAGGATTAGACAGCATTTTAGGTGGTTGTGATCCAGCAAGGCAATCCATTCTTTTGTGAACTTTGCTCAATCGATCCGAGGTGGTTTCAGAAATGCCGATAGTCGACTCAGGTTCATCCCAAGTGTCATCCAGGTCTTGGGCATATTCTTCAATCCTGTCCCATCCTTCCTCGGCACTAAGATTGGCCAATCTTCCTTTCCTAGATTGGTTGATTCCGTTCCGGTCATTAGAGGAGATATTTTAGTAAAAGATTTGGACCAAGAGCCAAAGTTCAATGCCATGATGTGGAACTTGTCTTATTAAATCTTTGAATCTAGTCCACGCTTTATGGAAGGGTTCATCCTTCCCCTTTCGGAAACGAAGGATCCTATCCCTAAATGCTGAGGTTTTTCCAGGTGGAAAGAACTTCTCATAGAACTTGGATATGAGTTGCTCCCATGTGAAAATAGATTCGGAAGGGAGTTTGTTATACCATTCTTGGGCTTTTTCGTATAAGGTGAAAGGGAAGAATCGCAGTCGGGATGTGTTTCTAGTAGTCCCACCCGTATGGATGGTATCCACTATTTTTAGGAAGTCCTTGATGTGTTGGATCGGATTTTCCTCATCAAGTCCGTGGAACTTACACACACTTTTGACAAGCCAAATATCATTTGCATGCAAGACCTCGTTGGTGTGTTCGTTTGGATAAACAATGGCATTGGAAAACCCACGAGGAGTTGGGGAAGAGTAATCCTTGAGACGCTTAGGAGGAGGTATTATAGGAGTATTCGTCTCATTGTGGGAGCTCGGGGTTGTGATGTGATTTTCTGAATTTTCTTCAGAGAGAGGTGCATCAAAGTCGATAGCAATGCTGGATGGTTCAGGTGTTGAGTGAGTTCGTCTTAACCTACACATTTCTCTTTCGGGTTCTGCATAAGGCAAGACAAGGTCTTTAGTGGTGCTACGACTTCTAGTGATCCTAAGGTTGGAGAATTCGTTGGTTGCCATGATGGTGAATGGTGAAGAGTTACAAACAAAGGCACGAAGAAATAAGATAGACTAAAGAAGACCTAAAAATAAAAATAAAAATCTTACTAGAAAGGAATCTAGCAAGTAGACCTAATAAAAAGAAATCCTAACCTAGACAATAACTATTCCCCGGCAGCGGCGCCAAAAACTTGATGCATGGGAATCGCACCTTGCTTTACCTCTCGAGGGATCCCGAGAAGCTTACAACCCCCACCAGGCAGTGTACCTGATCGTTGTAGTATAGTATAGTGACAAGTACCGGGGGATTGATCGTTCAGCTTAGGAATAGTGTCGCTAGGATTAGAAAACCTAATTAATAGTTCTAGAGGTGAAAGATGATTATTTTTGTATTTTTATATTTTTATTAAAGCAAGTAAAATCTCGGGTTTTGAAGGAGTGGGCGGAATTAGTTGCTAATCAACTAACCCAAAGCTAAGATGCAATCAAAATAAAATAATAAAAATGAAATTAAACTAATTAAACTAAGGTTGTGAGCAGTAATTGGAGAAATTGTGTTTACTTAGACTTCACTACTCCCTAGATATCTTTTACATGTTAATTACTTGTTACACTTGTATGAATGACGGATTGTATTCCTTAATACCATTCGTGGGGTGGCATACATAACTCCCCAACTCTATGAGCTCTTATCTCCTCCTACACCATGACCCAGCACAACTATAGGGATTGTAAACAGTGGCTCATGCATTAAATACAACCAATAAAGACCTAGTACGCCTCGGTTCATGTTTCTTAAGACGTTCAAGCATGTTACCATTTGGAGATCTGCCAGTTTTCTTAAGCCTAACATATAAATCATTCATTCAAAACAAGAATAGACAAGTAATCAACACATAATCAACATCTAGGTTTCATTAGATCTAAGCAAACACAAGAGAGATCTAGCCTAGCATAGTAGAATTGAGACAAGAACAAGAGATAAACAACCAACACATAGACATATTGATTGAATTGAAAGTACACTTATCTCAATTACAATGCAAGGTCCTAAGGGTTTGGAACCCTTGAAAAACCTGTGAAAGAGGCACCAAAATCGTCTTTAGGGTTTCACCAAAACTTCTCTCCCTTTAATGAAAAAACTAGAAAACTATATATAGGAAAAACAGTCTGACGGCGTCAAGAGTTAATTCTGACGCCGTCACCTCGCCGCCATAAACTTCCTCGGACGGCCTTGATCCACTTATGACGGCCTATGTGACGCCGTCACCACCAACGGTAAATTATTCTTGGCCACTTTGACGCCGTCACCTCTACATCTGACGCCGTCACCAGCTACGGTAAATTATTCTCCATGTCTGACGCCGTCAAGAAGCAAGTCTTGACGCCGTCACCTTGTATCTTCAGCTTGGATTTTTGGTACTTTGTCGTTTTCTTCACTTTATGCTCCAAAAACGTCCAAAATAGCTTCTTTTCCAGAATTCACTCTCCAAACACCTAAAATCACAAAAGGAACGATTTAGGGCAATATTTGATCAAATAAATTCGGATTCGGGCTTAAATGACCCCCTAAAAACGGATCATTTTTCACCTCATCAGCATGCAAGTTTGACATTTATCATTTTTGGAATCTAACTTATGAATTAGATTTGCATTAGCCATACTTCTTATGCGTTTAAAATATACGTAACCTAATCTATCATGCCATAATAAAGAAGAATCAAAGTAAGCAGAACTAGTAGGCATTTTATTGATAGCATCACTGTTAGTTACAGTATCAGCAGACGCATTATCAGCGTCGCTTATTTCAGTCATGTTTACATCATTAACACTACTGTTTACAACATCTTTAATTTTCAATATGAACATTCAACTAGTGTGATAGCCTTTGCCAACGAACTTGCCACCTTTAGAGAGAATGAACTTATCGGATTCGAAGACAAGTTTGAAGCCGAATTTGTTCAGGATGGATCCAGATACCAAATTCTTGCGGACATCGGGGACATGGAGGACATCTTTAAGGGTTAAGGTGTTGCAAGAAGTGAACACCAAATCGATTTTACCCTTTCCTTTTACTTGTACAGTTGATTGGTTTCCAATGTAGAGCATAGAGTCCAAAGGCTCGTATGTTTTGAACATGGCCTGGTCGTTGCACACGTGCCGAGTGGCTCCAGAGTCCACCCACCAAGATTTCTCTTCTTCGAGGGAGAACGCCTCGGATATCATTGCAACAAAGTTGTTATCTTTGTTTATGTCTCCATCTTGTTTCTTCTTTAAGGCGCGACAGTCCCACTTAATATGTCCCGGATTTTTGCATTTATAGTAGATGACATCCTTTTTGTTGCTTTTGGACTTCTTTTTGTCCTTGTCATCATGCCTACGTTTCTTTCCACCAGCTTTGGAAGATTCTCATTTTTCCTCCACGACGTGTACCTTGGACGTGTCATCATTTGCTTTGTTTTCCAAACGATATTGCTCTTCAACAAGAAGATGTTTACCAAGGTCTTTCAAGGATAAATCATCCTTACGATGTTTAAGATTTTTCTTAACATCTTTCCAAGAGGATGGGAGTTTATCAATGATGGATGCCACTTATATGGATTCATCAATGTTCATGTTGTTTTGTGTAAACATACTAAGAATGTGCTCAAGTTCATACATTTGGTCCATTATAGGACGTGAATCTACCATTTTGTAAGAATTAAATTTAGAAACAATAAATTTCTTACTTGTTGTGTCCTCTATGAAGTAGCGTTCCTCGAGAGCGTTCCAAAGTTCCCTAGCCGTGGGATATTTTTGATACACGTCGAAGAGTGGATTTGACATAGCATTGAGGATATGGCCACGACAGATGAAATCGTCATTTTCAAACTTGAGACGTTCACGGGATGCAATCAAGGTCTTGTTTTCAGATTCCTCAGGGTATGGGTTGGTCAGGACATATGCGACTTTCAAAGTAGCTAAAAGAAATTGCATTTTCTTTTACCAACGCTTAAAACTTCCACCATCGAAACGGTCCAACTTCACGATGTCGGTCGACATCTGCATTAGGTTCTTGGACGTCATCTTGACACGAAAATTGCTTTAAGATTGTTAGTTTCGGGGTTTAGAAAGATGGTTTTGTAAAACGAAGTTTTACGCTACTACTTGTTACTTCAAGGCGAGTGATCTCTGTCCTTAAAGCAATTTCCCCCCCACCGTTCTTTTGAACAATCGTGTTTTGGGTTACCGACGAATTGCCTCCTAAGATACAATGAAGCAACGTATGTAGCAATTATTAACACTACACGATAGTGGTGATAATCCGGATGAACTACCGAGTTATCGGGGATTTCAAGACACTACAAATAATAATTCTATAGCACTATTATGTATAACAATCGGGTATATTGAAAGAAAGGTTCTGTATGTGTTTGTTTTTGGTTTTGGATGACAAAAAACGCTGGAATAATGGCCCTATATATAGGCATGCTCGTGACCATTCAAATAGTCACAATGGTTCACCAAAAGGTGCAATTAGCAACGGTTTAGCGATGACTTAGCGACAGAAAAACCGTCGCTAACTGAAACTTTTTCTAACAGACGTGATGGTTCAATCACAGACACCATTTGAAGCGTATTAAACGCCACCTTTACAAATAGGTGCATCTTTACAATTGTAATGGTTCGTTAGCGACGGTTTTGTGATAGAAAAACTGTCACTAATTTTCTATTCGTGGGTTATCAACAATACACAACAAAACTCTTAATTTCCTTCCTTAGACTCAATCCCAAAATGATTTTAACATAATATATTTTGAAAATTTCCCAACAGTAAGGGTACTTCTACATAAATAATCCTACTTCTAAACATACTAAGGTTACTTGTGTTTGTGTTGTTCCTTCCAAGTAACCCTACTTCTAAACAAGTAGCCTTTGTTGAAGTAACCTTACTTCTCAACAAGTAGCCTTACTTCTTTTTGGGTTGTGAGTTTACTGGTTTTTCTTTTGGGCCGTATTTTTTATTTTAGTTTCTATAGTTTTGTTTATTCTAGAATAATTAAGTTATCTTGTTTTACAAGATTAGTTTTTCTATAATTATAGGACTCTTATTATTGTAATGGACATTTTTTGATCATTGCTTATTAATAAACTTTGTGTTTTAAGATTTATTCTCTTGTTAGGGTTTTATTCCCTTGAGGTGCGCCTCGTATATCACCCTTGGATTAGGGTTTATCAAAATTCACTTGCGTCTGTCCTGCGTCAACATCACTCCTTAACCTCTCATTTTTCAGAAGTCTAAAAGAGACCAAGGCAAGTGAGCAACTATACAACTTAACAATACTTTTGACAAGTGTTTTTTGGGTAACGATCCTTTGGGAATTTTTCCTTCTTTTTATGTTTCTAGCTGTTGGCTAGATCTTTTGTTAAACTCTCCGCCCATTCATTAAAAAAGCTTGTCACAAAAAACTAAAAGAGTGTAGGGAGAGATTTTGACCTTTTTATATTTCTTGTACAAATCTTTCATTTAAAATAGAGTAGTGATACAACTACAAAACCAAGTCCACCAAAACATCTATAAAACGATGTGTCAATCGATGATTGGTGTATTTGTTTGTAATTTTTCTCTCATTCCATTTACTAGCCAATCATGGATTGACACGTCATTTTGTTGGTTTTTTGTGGATTTTGTGTTGTGATGTATCACTACTCTTTAAAATAACACACGAAATTAACGATCTTCGATCACATATATGTATTTAGTACAATTGCAAAAGAAATATATCTACATTTAATAAATGATTGTACAATCAATATAAATTACCATAAATGACTACAATCAATTCCAGGAGACCAGCAGTTATGTAGATTTTACATATCACTGAATACGGACCCATATGCCTGGGCTCGGTATTTCTTTATGAACCACAAACAGAAGATAATTACCAGCCGGAGCAATGTTACTGGATGGAGGTGCTATCACTTCGACTGTATAGTAAGATTGTCCGACTGCCTTGGTGGAGTTGCCACTGTCAAGGACCAACAACCTGTGATTCATAGAAAACGAATGCGTGTTAAATGGAGGTGCAAGCATTGTTACCGTGATTAGATTCAGATCCACAAGGCTTGGGATGGTAAATTTAATAACCATCCCTTTTCCATATTGCATTTTTGTTTTGCCTTTAGGTAAGATTATGTTGGGGCGTAATGCGGACGAGCTTGGATCCAAATAAGGAGGAGAAAATGCTTCTAAGCTTAATTCTGTTGGGTAAAGTACGTTGGCAAATACATATTTATCATGAGGATTACTTCCACCAACAAGAATCCGGCCATCTCGTAGCAAAACCGCTGTAGAATGGTACACTCTAGGTTTCGTGCTCGGGTTCTGCTTTTTAAATCTACACCCAACTGGGCTCGCTGGTCGGTAAACCACAGGGTTCAAAACTGGGTTTCTCCCAAGCTCCCACCCGGCTGTCCCAGCTGATGCACCATTAATGTTCAATACATGGCCATTTGGAAGCAACAACATGTTACCTACTACGCGAGCCAATGGCATGGTTTCCATGATCCATTGGGGATTTTTGTCGGATATACTGATCCGACCACAAGTATCCAAGGCTCTATCAAATTTACCATTTAATGCATTAAGGAATGCTCCTTTTGGCGCACCTCCACAAACCAATACTTCAACCGTATCAACCATCCCTTGTTTTATCTCCAAAGGGAGCAGTACTGCTGAGCCTGTGCTTGGGTAGTTCCTTGGTTCACCACCGGGCATTGTTGGGTACGTCCTCACAACTTGGTTCTTTAAGTAGTCAAATAATATAGCGCGATTATTTGCGAAAATGAACAATTTCCCATCAGGATCGAGAAATACGAATGGGTACAAATTATTTTCAACGTTGGGATCGTTCGTTTGAACCAAGAAGGGTAAATCATAAGAGTCATCAGTAGATGGCATCTTAGGATAGAACTCATAGTTAGGTGTCTCACGGCCGCCAATAATAATTTGGCGACCATCAGGTAATATATGATTCGTAGCGTACCATCTTGGTTGATTCAATCCATTTTGCCTCTCTTCCCAATCACATGTATCACATGATTTATAATTTCGTACCACACGAGAACCTTCACCCCAGCCGCCTGTTTGTGTCAATCTTCCATTTGGCATTAAAACACCCGAGGAACACCAAACATCAGTGAGTACCATAAGTGGTCTAATGGAATTAGACGCAACATCATATTCAACAGAATGTGCCGAGCAATCAGTTGAGTTATGGCGGCATTTGCCTTTTGGAAGGTTGATTTGGGAGGTGCCAAAGTCAGTGCGATCAAACATAACAACACGATCATTTGGGAGCAGCTGCATGTGCATGGCCGAGATGCCAATGCTTGGGAGGAGGATGGACCATGATCCGCCGTCGGCGGGACATTGTGGAGCATGAAGGAGGAGGAAGAAAAAGAGAAGATAATGATAAATAACGAAACAAAAGAGGGTCATGATATTGAGTTTTTGTGTAGTGAGTGAAGGCAGTGCCGGCCACTTTAAATACTGGCAATTGAGGCAAAAAAAAGGCTGCTGGTCAAGTGGTCACGCTAAAGCATAAGATAAAATTTGAAACTCTGACGTAAAAAAAGTACCATTAAACTTGTGTAGTAAACTTTTTAAACAAGAAAGCAAAAAAATATGTACACGTGAAGACTGTAGTTTTCCATCACGTCAAAGCCCCCAACTAGAAAACATGTGAACCCAACGTTTCTAAAGCTACCAATTGAAACTATGCACAAATATACAAAAAATCGTATGATACTATGTACTGAAATTGTGTTATACTTTTCGATAATCTAGTGTGCGTGCGTGCGTGTGTATATATATATATATATATATATATATATATATATATATATATATATATATATATATATATATATATATATATATATACTTTCTTGCGAGAGCCATTTTATCTGCGAGAACTGAGAGAACCACTAAAAACATACATGCACGCCTTTTAAAATAAAATAAAAATACATGCAAATCATCAATAACCATAAGTATCCACCAATGTTCTTCAATATCATCATGAACTCATCATCTTTTTTCACAAAAACCTTACACACGACCGCAATATTGTTGTTGCACGCCTTATAAGAACATACATGCACACATTCAAAGAAAAAATTTTATATTTCCAATTTTTTATCAAATTCTTTAGAACAACTATATGTTTCTTAAAACATGTATGTTGCTTTTAGAACATATGTGCAAAAATACAATTATTGAAGTCGTGCATGTATGTTTTTGATGGTTCTCTCAGTTCTCGCAGATAAGATGGTTCTCGCAAGAAAGTCTCACTATATATATATATATATATATATATATATATATATATATATATATATATATATATATATATATATATATATATATATATATATATATATATATTGTCTCATATATATCAAACATATTCATGGAAAATACTATGACCACTTTAATTTCTAGTCACGACTACTCGATTTGCAGAAATCTACATGCATATATATTTTCGGGCAAATGATATTAAAAGGTAATATACTTGTCACAAATTCATCGAATGAGTAGTGAACTATTTTTTTTTTTTTTCATTTTGAGGGTAATTTTCTTTCAAATTCATCATCTTTAGGGTATTTTGCAAAATTTTTGAACAATTTTGCCCTTCGGGTAAAAAAATTTTGTATTAGCTATGAGGGGCAAAATTGTCCAAAATTTTTACAAAATACCTTAAAGATGATGATTTTGAAAGAAAATTACCCTAAAAAAAAAAAAAAAAAAATAGTTCACTACCCATTCGATGAAATTGTGGCAAGTATATTACCTTTTTTTAATTATTTGCCCTATATTTTCTTTTGAAATGGCGGATTGTATTAAAAATAAAGCAAGAAGCTACAAACAAAAGATAAACAACTATAGATGTTGATAGAACAAGCCGATATAGAATCAATGATCCACTCTAATCAATTTAGAAGAGATTTTAATTCTTCATGAAGAGTGTTCGTGGAGGTTTTAAGTCAAAGCAAACACGATTTAATTTGGATATCGCCAAATCACCTATGTTGTAGCTAGTGTGGACATAACAACATTAAAGGTGTGTTTTTCTTTGTTGTTGAGCATACATGTATAATCTTTGAAGGACAAAGAAACTTATTTGGTCATACATGTCTTCAAAGATAGCTCGATCATACAACTAATTAGTCAATAGTTGTAAAACCTAGCTACATTGATCCTATTTAACCATAGCCCACAGGTACCAGTTTTTGTGTGTATATTGACGATCGATACCTTACAAGAGTATTTAAATAGATCCAAAAATAGAAATGAAATATGCTAGTAAATCTTTATTCCATTGTGATGATTGTGTGGTCATAACAGTTGGATATAGCTAGTTGTTGAAACTTTTCGTGCTCAGTAAACGAAAAGTGAATTAAAGTATGTGTGCTATATGTCGTTGTCAAGTTTGATGCTTGCGTAGGGGCCGTGTATTCCATAGAGCTCGTGCACTGCTAACATACTTTGTACTATTTTCACCAATCTTTAGAAGCAAAATCAACTCCTTTTTGTTTTGACGGTAAACTTGGTAAGATATTTTTCCTGGAAATTAATTTAGTTGAGACAATGGACTGAGGTAGATTTAGATAATTTTTTAGAAAAATGATTATTGGGCTTACTAATTATGCCTATAAATGTACTTAATTATTTGATTGGTTGATTTTAAAAAACGATTGGTGATAATTTGAAATGTATTTAGGCATGTGTTGTAAGTCTAAGTAGCATTATTCAATTTTTTAAGTGTTATTATACACGTCGAGTGTATAAAAATCAACTAAAATATAGTATGAATAAACTATAGTAACAAAAGAGAAAATTATTAGCAAAAATATAACTTTTAAACTTTTTTTTTTTTTTTTTTTTTTTTTTTTTTTTTTTTTTTTTTTTAATGTTATCAAAATGACAAAAAATAATCAATGTTTTCTGTTAGACAATATATTAGATGGCTCAAGACCGGTTGTGAGCTTTAGGCATTGTTATGTTTAATGTAGTCTATAAATATTGCTAAGTAATGAAACGCAACCTACGAGGTTTACATTGATTAACATGGTATTAGAGCAGATATGATCCTCAGACCTAGGTGCCTAATTGCCTTCTCTATGCTACCCCGTTAAACCCTAGCTGCCACCATTTATATGGAAGACAAATTCACTTGATTGATGACTACTCAACAGATTGTGGGTGTATTATGATAGCTAGGGTTTTATGTGACAGGGTTTATACGTTGTATATGAAAGTAAAAAAGAGACTATTTAAGCAATAACAATAAGGCAAAAATAAATAAACTGTGATCTCTCTGGATTATCGACAAGTAGCCGATGACTGAAGGATAGCAAATGTTTGGTGGTGGCTTGAACCTAAAGCTACAATACCATGTAAAACAACGTAAATCATGTATCTTGCTTTTCATTATTGAGCAATATTTATAGACTACATTAGATATAATAATAAACCCTAATGAGCCCAAAGCCCACAACCATGCTTGGGTCATATAATCTATTGTCAAACGTTTTCCAATCCACCAAATTTTATAACAAATTTACGATTTTTTTCAAAGTTCTATCGGTATTCATCTTTTAATGCTAAGTTATTCATTTTTTGTGATCTTTACACATATTGTTTTTGGCTTTTTGGTGACACATATTTTGTGACATTGTCTATTTAGTATCACTTTTCTAGAAAGAGTCAGTATAGTAAAATAATGTTGTCACTAAAAAAACTGGAAAAAATGCTAAATTGTAAAAAAATAGGTAGTTTTGTAAAAAAAATATATTATTGGTCATTTTGCTTATGGTTGGAACATTAGTAATAAAAGTTTTGTTGTGTTTTTCTAGTGACTCACGAAATGGCTATTAGTGACAGTTTTTCTATCACAAAATCGTTGCTAAATTATGGTAAAGACATGCCTAATCGCAATGGTGACAGTTATATCTATTAAAAAGGCATCAACGAGCGAACCATCGCGACTGTTTGAATCAGTTTCAGTTAGCAACGGTTTTTCTGTCGCTAGGTCATCGCTAAAGTGTCGCTAATAGCACTTTTTTGTTAACTATTCAAACTGTTATGAAAAGAGGTGTCTCTAAGGCTATTTGAAAGGATATTGTGATTGTTTTGAAGGGTCACCATGTGCCTATATAAAGAGGACGAATTTTTCACTTTGGAATAATCAAAAACACAAAAATCTCATCCATCTCCATCATGAAAACATTTCAGATTCGCTAGATTCAATTTTCATATTTGATTTGATTGTTGTATCTTCTAAATAGTTCGTACTAGATAGGACGAATTTCTGTTTAAGGACACTGCTAATAGCATGCCTAAGTCTGTTATTGTAATCTTATGATTCTATACAAAACAATCTGTATTATGTTTATAAATTTCCTAACAATCTTAAACAGAAATTTTCTAAAGATGGATCCAACGATACAGAAACCGCATGTTGAAAAACCTGAAAAGTTCAAAGGGTCTGATTTTCGTCGTTGGCAATAAAAGATGTTGTTTTACTTGAAAACATTGCATGTGTCGGATGTTCTCACGGATCCTGAACCAACAGATCCTTATGTGGAAGGTTAGAATGTTCCTACTAAGGCACAAGTGGCAGACTATGAAAATACCGCCTCACTTTGGAATCATAATGAATATAATTGCAAAAATTATCTGCTGAATGCTTTGGATGATTCCTTATATGATATTTATTCTACTTATGCAAGTGCAAGGGACATATGGATATTATTGGAAAAGAAATACAGGACTGAAGTTGCACGTTATAAGAAGTTTGTTGTTGGAAAATTTCTGAACTTCAAGATGAATGATGCAGAGCCTGTTGCAAAGCAAGTGGAAGAACCCCGAATCATAGTCCATGAATTAGAAGTAGAAGGCATGAGTATAAAATCTAACTTTCTTGTTGGTTCTATTATTGAAAAATTACCTCAATCCTGGAAATATTTTAAGTTATATCTTAAACATTTTACTAGACGATATGAGCTTTGAGCAACTTGTTCTTAAAATTCGTGTTGAGGAAGATTTCAGGATTCAAGAAAAGGTTGATGCAAATTCAATAGAACCAAATGCAAACATGGTTGGAGAAAGCTCTTCTAAATCGAAGAACTACCACAAAAACAACAAAAATGGTGGTGATTCTGGACAAAATTCTTCCAATGATAAAAAAGAAGAATTACACCCAACAAAAGAACACCAACTTCAAGAAAGTTTATCATTGTTGGGTCTGTGGAAAACTTGGGCCTAAAGCCAAGGATTGTCAACACAAGAAAAAACATGAAGGCGTAAATTCTGGAGGAAATTCCAACCAAGCAAACCATGTTGAATCTCCAAAAGAATTTGTTGGAGTAATTGAAGCCTTCTTGACCACGAATGTTGTTAATAGCTTCAGGGGCTACTCACAGTCTATTGGGTGAAGCATGTCTTGCTGTAAACACAGTGTTGAATAAAATTCCTCATAAGAGTGACAAATCTCCATATCAGTTATGAAAAGGAAAACAACCTTCTTAAAAAAGGATGAAAGTGTGGAGTTGTTTGGCAAATGTTCAAGTTCCTTTACCAAAGAGATCCAAACTTGGACAAAAAACAGTTGATTGTGTTTATCTTGGTCCAACAAGGAACAATGCTGCTTATAGGTTCCTAGTTTACAAATCCAATGTAGAGGACATAAGTAACAACACGATTATAGAATCTATTAAGCACAATTATTTGAGAATACCTTTCTTTATAAGGATAAAGAGAAACAAATCTCAAATCCATGAAAATGAGTATTAGATGATCAATTATCTTAAGATCAAAGAGACAACAATTCTGAGGTTCCACAAGAGAATGATGAAACTAGAAGAAGTAAGTGTGCAAAAGTCTCTAAAGACTTTGGACCAAATTATATGACCTATATTGTGAATGAAGAACCACAAACATATAAGGCTGCTATGGTGTCATCAGAAGCACCTTATTAGAAAGAGGCTATTCAAAGTGAAATAGACTCGATAGTGCATAAAAATACATGGAAATTAGTTGATCTACCTTTAGGACATAAACCAATAGGCCATAAGTGGATCTTCAAAAAGAAACTAAGACCTGATGGTACCATAGAGAATTATATGGCTCATTTATTAGCCAAGGATACCGTCAAAAGGAAGTTCAATATTTCTTTGATATTATTCACCGATTACAAGTATAATCTCTATAAGAACGTTAATGGATATAGCAACAATTCATAACCTGATTATACATCAAATGGATGTGAGAAATGTGTTCTTTAATGGTGAATTAGATGAAGACATCAATATGCAACAACACGAGGGATGTGTTGTCAAAGGTCAAGAGCATAAGGTATGTAAATTGGTTAAATCTCTTTATGGCCTTAAACAAGCTCCAAAGCAATGACATGGGAAGTTTGATAACACTCTATTATCAAACAGCTATAAAATAAATGAATGTGATAAATGTGTTTATGTTAAACAATACAAAAATGTATTTGTCATTATTTGTTTATATGTGGTTGATATACTGATTATGGGAAAATATAGATGTAATTAACCAAACCAAGAAACTGCTTCATTCTTCATTTGATATGAAACATATGGGATAAGCCGATGTCATTCTTGGTATAAGAATTCAAAAGAATTCCAATGGATACATCCTTACCCAATCTCATTACATTGAGAAGACCCTCAAGAAATTTGGTCATTATGATGACAGACCTATTGTAACTCCTTTTGATCATAAGGTTAATCTAAATAAGAACAAAGGACAAAGTGTATCACAGTTACAATATACACAATTACTAGGAAGCTTGATGTATATAATGAATTGTACAAGACCAGATTTGGCATATAGTGTAAGTCAACTTAGTCGATACTCATATAACCCCGGGACAGATCACTGGGATGCACTAGTTAGAGTGCTTCAATATCTTAAGCATACAATGGCTTATGGGTTACATACTTACATTACACTAAGTATCCTCCTGTATTAGAAGGATTTTGTGATGCCAATTTGATTTCCAGCCATAATGAAGGCAAGTCCAGAAGTGGCTATGTATTTACACTAGGAGGGGCTGCTTTATCATGGAAATCATCTAAGCAAACTGTGAATACCAGATCAACTTTGGAAGTAGAATTTGTAGCCTTAGACAAAGCTGCTGAAGAAGCAGAATAGTTTAGAAGCTTTCTAGAGGGTATTCCCTTGTGGCCAAAACATGTGATTGCTGTGTGTATACATTGTGATAGTATGGCTGCTCTTATCAGAGCAAATAATCATATCTATAACGGCAAGTCAAGACATATAAGACGTCGCTACAATACGATAAAGGACTTGTTAAGAAATGGAATCATTTCCATTGACTACGTTAAGTAAAGGAAAATATAGCAGATCCTTTGACAAAAGGCCTTTGTAGAAAACAAGCCATATTTACATTGAGGGGTATGGGCTTAAAGCCAACAAGATGAGTGACTACTTGGCGGAAACCTAACCTAGAAAAATTGGAGATCCCATGGTCTAGGTTCAATAGGAAAACTAGTTGAGGAAAGCTCAAAAGTACTAACACACAGGTATGCCATTCCTAAGATGATTTTTGTGTGTGTTTTTTGTTGATGATTGAGGGATGAATTTTAATTCTTAATAATGTTAATGGCTTTTACAGTGGAATACTACAAAATATTCTTGATTGGCATTTTCTATACGAGATTGATGTGGGGTCGCATCTTTGGGAACCAGATGGCTAAGTTCTCTAAAATTCTAATGAAGAAGGATATGTTCACGACCGACATGAACACAATGGTAAGAATCTGTTATTGCATAAATATGATATGTGTGATACTTATTGTCTTGATTTACTATACAATGTGTCTAGTTCAAGACTTAAGTTCACTATCCACAAAGTAGATTCGATAAGCACTCACTAGGATAGGTTCAAGTCCAATGCATGTCATATTACATTTGATGGAAATAGAATAATAAGTAACTTTATATTATCTTATTTTCTATTTAAATGTGGGGTATTATTGGTGTTTGAATAAAAAATGTGGTATTGTTGGAACATTACTAATAAAAGTTTTGTTGCGTTTTTAGAGTGATCCACGAAATGGCTATTAGTGACACTTTTTCTGTCACAAAATCGTTGCTAATTAACCATCATTATGGTAAAGACGCACCTAATTGCAATGGTGACGGTTATATCTATTAAAAAGTCATCAATGAGAGAACCATCACGACTGTTTGAATCAGTTTTAGTTAGCGATGGTTTCTTTGTCGCTAGGTCATCGCTAAAGCGTTGCTAATAGCATTTTTTTGTAAACCATTGTGATTGTTACGAAAAGAGGTGTCTCTAAGGCCATTTGAAAGGGTATTGTGACTGTTATAAAGGGTCACCATGTGCCTATACAAAGAGGACGAATTTGTGACTTTGGAATAATCAAAAACACAAAAACCTCATCCATCTCTATCATGAAGACATATCAGATTCGCTAGATTCAAGTTTCACTACAAGATAAATGCCATTTAGTGACTGATAAAAAGTGTCAGAAAATGCCTAAAATCAGTCACTAATGGCATTTTGGTCTTCTCCCACTGAAAGAAAAAGAGACACTAATGGAACCATCACTATAAGTCTTTCTTGACGCTTAATATCAGTTACAAAAGGTCTCGTGGATTTAATGTCTGATGTTATGTGTCAATATAGATCCTCAAAAAAGGACTTATAACTAACTCATTACTGACTCACTAATTCAGTCACTAAAAGTCTCGAACAATCATTTTCTCATTTCTACTGCATTTTTCTTATTGTATTTGTTTACATACAATATGTAACATGAAATTATAAAAAATCACATATATGAAACCAATAAGTAACTTTATTGCCTAAAACAAGTCAAAACAAATCAAATTCACCCATTTCCAAAATGTATATGTTCGTATATGAATCAAATGGTTCATACATGTTAAATTGTACAAAAACAAATGAGTTAGCAGCTCTTTGAACTCTTCTTTGTCAACCCTTTCATCATTTTAGGCAGCCACAAGCTCCTCAATTGTCAGACTTGGATCATAGAACTTCGTTTTCAGCTCTGTTTCAACACTCAAAGGAAAACTTTTCCTGCAAATGAAGTTTTAGCAATACAACAATGATATCATTACATCGCAAGAGTCATACCTAACACTAATCCATTTAATCCAGATTTTGAGAAGACCACAATACCCTTTTTGAGTTGTAAAGACATTATTTATTTCAAACGTAAACTAATATTAAGGGTGATTACCTTCACAATGCTCCATAATTATTATACTTTTTCTGCTAGCATTCATGTATACCAACTTCTGCACCTGTTGGTAAATATAAAAGGTTAGTTACATGTTTTACAACAGTAAACTAAATTACCAACAAGAAAAAACATACTACTGTATTACATAATATGTGGTTCCAAAATGTAACCACAATGTTCAGTATGCAGGGTCTAAAGCAATCTTACCTTCTAAGGAACATTAACATCTGCAAATAAAAAACAAAAATCATCATCTTTTGGGTCATCATAAATGGTAATCAATACGATAACTGAACTACAGAGTGACTCATAGTATATTCTGGTAGAAGTGAGAGAACCTTATGATAGATGTAGTTTGACTGTGAATAACTACTGTCGTAAAGTATTTCATCTTGTTATAAATGATGTTAGATTGTTTTGAGATGACATATGCTAAATTGTTGAAGGAAATATAATTTAGTAATTAACCTGCATTGTTTACTAAAACATCAATTGTCCCCCATGCTTCCATCGCATGTAAATTAATAAAAATGTCAGCCACAATCCTTATACACTAAGTTTTAAACCAAATAATTCAGTAAAATGACAGATTGTCACTCACTTTATTCATATCTCCAGATGCTGCAGCCACTTTCTACAAATAATCAAAATGTGTCTTATTAATATTTGCTAATCAAACTTTTACTGGTCATTAATAATTGCAGTGACAGTCTAAACAGGGTACAAAAAACCATTGACTTGAAAACACCATTAATTCATTAACGTTGATCATTTCCAAAAGCATTTGGAATCACCCAACTTCAAAACCGATAAATTGAATCTTGCAAAACCAATACATTGAATCTTGACAATGAATTTAACTACCAACTTCAGATACAAAACACAATGCAAAGTTAAATATTTATTTCTCCCATGTGATCTTTTAAAATCGTTAATACTTATTTGTCTCTGGTACTTGATATTTGCTAAATTTGATACTTCAATTTTAGAAAGGAGAAAAGGGTACTTACCATCAATCGTTGTTTGAGAATCATGATGATCTGATCCATAGAGTAGGCTCGAAAAGACACAACCATAGGCTTGCCTAACAAAATACAAGAAAAACAAATCCTACATTAGTATAAGTAAAAAAATAGTGCTGGTCTAAGATTTCACAGTAACAGTGTGCAAGAGAACTATACTAAATGAATGTACAGGGTGATAGAGAGAAACAAATACTCACAATTTAAAGACTGTAATTTTAGAAGAAAACAGTTTGTTAAGTAAATAGCATTAGCTATGCATGTAAGAAATATGTAGTATTAGTGATTTGTACAAGAGCGGAAGAATATAAGTCCAGCAAACTCACGCAATTATACCTATCAATATAACTTTTGAAAAGGGCAACCCATAAATAAATCATGAAGCACCACCGGTCCTTTAGTAATGAAGTAATCCAGTTCATCAGCAATCACAAACCTGCCAATAACGTGTGTATTAAAACCTTTATATTATCAACAACGTAGGATTATATATACTCAACATAAGATCCAATTTCAAATGTGGTATCATTAATCTCAATGCAACAAATACAAAACACAGTAGATAAAAAGCAGGTAGATAGTCAATCTGCTATTTTGATCATTAGTTAAGTATGTAAATAAGAGTTCATAGCTATGTATTCACCCTAGTTTATATATATCATGAAATTCGTTAAGTAATGGATCTTACATCTTTTTCGTGTCAGCTGACTGCTGCTTTTGAGAATACAACTGCTAAAGTTGTTTTAAGGGTGTAGAACGGCCACTTGATTTCTTGTTTGGTTGACTCTTTCCAAGTATCTGTCAAAGGCATTTTACGTTAATCAACGTTCTATGAGTTGGTGAGCACAAAATACTAATAAAGAACAGCAAAGAGAATATGCATATACAAGCAGAAATGTTCATACTAGGCAACTATCAACATCTAAGATGCATGCCAAAGTTCAAATATTGTAAAGCTATGATCTGAAAAATCTTCACAACACTGAAGCAATGTTAACGATGCTAAACATATATCCTTTTGTGGATGTAATTACAACAGTTTCAAACATGTTAATTAACTCGGTATAAATGCCTCTTTCTTCTATTTGCTAAACTTTATCCTCTCGTAACAAGCAACATAGGTGCAAACTGAGCACCAATTAAGAGCTACCAAAACACTCAAATATCACAAATTCTCATTCTAACGTATAAGCAGCTTAAGTATAATCCTATACATTGACAAGCAGTCTACATCATCAGATAAAAATGCTTTTAATGTCATCTATAAAAACAACTAACAATGCACAAACATCAAGGTTTTCAACTGTGTGTGTACTAGATTCGTTATTTCTATTACCAAACATCAAATAGCACTCTCAATAACAAGCTAAACCAACTTACATCTTAAGCACAAACAGCAAGAGACCCCTTCACATTTTCCATCGAAAGTGATTTTCCAGTCCCGAGACAGCCACATATATACAAACTCCCAACCTTCTCTTGCTCAAGACATTGCTTGGAAAACTCCAATATCCTTTTCTGTTCATCCTCACGACACGCAATCACAGATAGTGGTTTCAAAAACAATATTTACAATTTATATATTTTCCTATTAACTAAGATCTACGATATACCTATCTTAAACTGTATTTTCTTAGCTTTTAGGGGGTGTTTGTTTAAGCTTATAACTACATTATATATCCATACACGCACGTCTCAACAATCATCAAAACATTACGCCTCAATTAAATTAACTAATTGCGTTATTTATACACGCTCGCCTTAATAATATATTCGCCTACAACTAATCATTCAAAAAAGTTAATCATTATATTCACCTTCATTATCACATCACGTAATCATAACAATAAACAAAAGAATCAAAATCAAAATACACTTCAATCGAAACCCTAAAAATTCATCCGTAATAATTAACTTGCAATTAGCCAACCACTCACGTATACATTCAAAATTAGGGCAAAATAATACTTGAAATCAACAAAACATTGAAGCAAAAATTAGGGCAAAATCATACATTCAAAATTGGGGAAAAATAAGTTTGACTGAAAAGAAGAATTAAACCTTGAAAGTAACCGGAGATTAAATAGAAAACGAATGTGCTCGACGGTGGACAACGGGCGACGATGGCGGACGGCGGACGGCGGGCGGCGGGCGGCGGATGGTGTGTGTGATATTTTAAGAGTGAATGTGTGTAAATGAAATGGAATATAATGTGCAGAAGTTATCCGCTTTAATTACACTATCTATTGACTTTTTGTTTGACTTAAAATGATGTTTTATTGACTGTTTTACTCTTCAGTCACAAAAAGTTTCAGACACTAAATGTCATTTATCTTGTAGTGTTTCATACTTGATTTGATTGTTGTATCCTCTAAACAGTTCGTACTAGATAAGATGAATTTTTGTTTAAGAACACTGTTAATCGCAAGCCTCAATCTGTTATTGTGATCTTACGACTTTGTACAAAACAATTTGTATTACTTTATAAATTTCCTAACACTTTTGAAGGTTAAATATAGATTATTTATGTCATTTTCCATGAACAAAAATTGAAAAGAATAAAACTTTATATTAATTAATACATATGGTCCCTAGAGCTAGCCCTTGGACCTTCAAATCTAACGGAGGTATGAAGAAATGTCAAATGTCCGGGTTGGCACTCTGTTGTTTTGCTGCTTTCATGAATGTTTAATTTAGATCAGAGGTTTATTTAGTTACTTTTCCCGTAGACGAGCTTCAGTTATTGAGTTTTAGTCATGGGCTGGATTTGGTTTAATTTGTATAGACTATAGATTATGCAAAGCCATTTCCATTTGGTTAATATATATGTATGTACCTATAATATATTAAAAACATATATTGTATTTATGTGAAAAGAAATTAACCATCGATCAAGTTGGATCTTTGGAAATATTTCTCATTCAAAAAAACCAGAGATTTACAATGCACTAAAGATATAGAAGAAAAACCACCTTTAGTGACAGTCGCTTTCATCACAGTATCAAAAATCGTCACTAGATCTATTAGTGACCAAAACCAGAGTCGTCACCAGTCATCACTATAGCTCCAACACTAATTCAGTTAGTGACCAAAATAGAATTCACTATGACACGATCAAAAGCTAGTGACATAGATTTTAGTGACGCAAAAAGTGTAAATGTTTTAAAAACTGTGAGTAAAAAGCTATAATTTTTAGGTTTAATAAGACATTTTGGAAACAAATTGTGTCCTAAAATGGACAAAAAAGAAGTTTCATATTTTCTTGTCACCATAAAAAGGTTTTACTTACGATACTTTTACTTGCATTCTTTTAAGCGTTGGAGGGCCGCATGAAAATTTTAGTGAAAACCATTTTGCTTTTGGTGACACTTTTCCCGTCTTGGTGACACTTTTTCTGACTTTTGTGACATTTTGCTGTATGTCACCAACAACAATGTTCTTGTATAACATGATATAATAGCAACAAGAGTTCCCACAAATTCATAGTCAAATTAGTTCAATGGAAATGCTATGAGCTTTGGTTGGCAAATATGTATAATCTTCTCACGTGTCACAAATCCTGCTTAGATCAATTTTGCTACTTTCAGCAGTACACTAAAGTCAGAAAAATTAACACTTGTTTTAAAATCTTGGATATGCAGGGACCTAAGAAAAATGACTCTTACGGTGGTGTCTGATATTCTATGATTATATCCACTTTTCCTTCTCGTATTTATCTAACAACAATGGAGTTATCATGCCTGACATACGTGCAGGGAACTGAAATGGCACTTATTATACAAATGAAAACTATTAAACTTAATATTGTTTTTTTAAATCACAATTATTAGTTGTTGCAATGCCTACATCAAATGGAATGATGTTGTTATAAAATGAATTTAACTTACAATTAAGTCAAACGATACGACCAGCCGAATATAAAAAGGATAGACGAAAACCAAAGAAACAGCATGAAATTAACTAAGGGCAAATACCAAAAAAATGCACTATACTTGTCAATTTTATGATATTTTTTTTCCTCATTCGTGTACTAAACTTGCATTTTTGCCTCTTTTATGCATTTTCGTACAATTTTATGACATTTTTGCCTCTGGATTTTTAAAGATTTGAGGGGCAAAATTGTCCCAAAGTGCGTAAAAGTGGCAAAAAATTTAAAGTTTAGTACACCAATGAGGAAAAAAAAATCGATACATAAAAGTAATTTTTTTTTACAAGTATAGTGAATTTTTTGGGTATTTGCGCATTAACTAATTATATATAAAATCACTAGTTCGCTATATTAGTAACCTTATCATTTAAAAATGACATCACCAACAATTTCCGCAAATCAAGTTATGAGGATACATATGAATATACAGAATAAATGTTCTATATCTGCTATACAATAAATATCCGAGTGAATAGACGGAAATGAAAGAATGAAACCAGCATATATAACAGATTTACAGATTGCTTGAAACCAAACAAATAGTATAGATTTTTATCGTTGCATTCGGACCCAAATGCCTGGACTTGGAATTTCTTTATGAACCACAAATAGTAGATAATTCCCTGCCGGTGCAATGTTACCAGATGGAGGTGCTATCACACCTATTTTGTATGTAGATTTTCCCACAGCCCTGGTGGAGTTACCACTATCAAGCACCAACAACCTTTGATTCATAGAAAACGAGTGTGTGTTAAATGAAGGTGACACCATTGTCACGGAAACTGCATTAGGGTCCACAGGGCCAGTTACTGTAAATGTAATAGTCACCCTTTTACCAAAGTGGATCTTAGTTTTAGTCTTGGGTGAGATAATCCTTGGGCGCAGGGAGGAAGAGTTCGAATCCAAATAAGACGGAGAAAATGCCTCTAAGCTTAGTTCAGTAGGGTAAAGCACGTTTGTGAACTCATACTTGTCATGAGGGTTGCTTCCACCAACAAGAACCCGACCATCTCTCAGTAAAACCACTGCAGAATGGTACACTCTTGGTTTTGTGCTAGGATTCTGTACTTCAAATCTAGTCCCTATTTGGTTATCCGGTCTATATATGTTACAGGGCTAAGAACGGGGTTCCTTCCAAGTTCCCACCCGGCAACCCCAGCCGACGCACCGTTGATGATCAATACATGACTGTTGGGAAGCAACAGCATGTCACTCATGACTCGAGCCATTGGCATGTTCTCCATGACCCATTGGGGATTGGGGTCGGATATTTTAATCCTCCCACAATCATTAAGAGCTCCATCAAATCTTCCCCTATTTGCATTAACAAACGCTCCTTTTGGCGCACCCCCACAGACCAATACTTCAACTTCAGACACTATCCCTTTATTTATTCGCAAAGGGAGTAGCACTGCAGAGCCGGTGCTTGGGTAGTTCCTTGGTTGACCACCGGGCATTGTTGGGTAGGTCTTAACGACTTGGTTCTTAGAGTAGTCGAATAAAATTGCACGGTTATTGGCAAAAACAAACAAATTTCCATTAGGATAGAGAAACACAAATGGGTATAAATTATTCTCAATATTGGGGTCATTCGTCTGAACTAGAAACGGAAAGCTTGGAGAGTTCTCAGTGGCTGACATCTTCGGGTAAAATTCATAGTTAAATGCCTGCCGACCACCAATGATAATTTGTCGGCCGTCTGGCAATAAGTGATTGGTGGCATACCATCTTTGTTGGTTCAACCCATTTGGGATTTCTTTCCAATCACATGTGGCACACGATTTATAAGTTCTAACCCTACGATAACCATCAGCCCAACCGCCCGTCTGGACTAAGCTTCCATCAGGCATCAAAGTTCCTGAGGAACACCAAACATTAGTCAGTACCATGAGTGGACGTATTGTATTTGAACCAACATCATACTCAACAGAATGAGCTGAACAGTCTGTTGAGTTTGGGCGGCATTTGCCATTTGGCAGAGAAATGTTGGAGATGCCAAAGTCGGTACGGTCATACATTACAACACGGTCATTAGGAAGTAGTTGCATGTGCATGGCAGAAATGCCGATGCTTGGGAGTAGGATGGACCATGATCCGCCCGCAGCACGACACGTTAGAGCTTGAAATAGGAGGATGGTGAACAGGTGTAGATGATGATAAAGAAGGGTTGTAAAGAAGCTCATGATAAATTCTTATGTTTTTCTTTTTTGTTGGAGATTGTTTGTGATGTTATTGTGTGTTTTGGAGGTGGTGAAGATGGCTTTATATACTTTTTCAGGCCCTTCAAAGTTAACAAAGACAATGAAGCAATGAGATGAGTTTCAAATATCTTTCCCTCTGTTATTGTTACGCGTACAATATTAATTTTTCAGGCGTGTAGAATATACTAAAATAAATGTGATGCGTTCATTCATTTAAATCATTGACATTACACGATTAATATATAAAGTCAACTACAGTTTTTATACTTTATTGTTAACATCTACTCGTATATATTTTATGAGAATATAATCAGAATATGTTTGCGAATGTTTAGAATCTTATAGGTAAATTTGCAGATACATTTGATCAAAATTTGGAAAGCGAATGTTAAATATGAATTTTCGATATTCCATTGTCAACAGTAGGTAGCAGTTCTAAATCCTAATTATACCATTTAAAGCTGTAATGCTTAGTATGCTATGTTTAATGTCTTTGTTAGTTCATCTTCCAATGGTAAAATTTAAATTATCTTAGGTTATCATGGCAATTAAGTTTATATGTGTTACTGAAAACTTTATCAAATCAACTAATGCTTATTAAACACAAGAATTACATTCAACCAACATCTCCTTTTATTTATTTTTAATTAAACTGCATATCAACACCAGTACGATTTGGTGAGATGTTTTAAGTTTAACACAAAGTATAAGGGGAATAAAAAAACGAAATACTAACACACACTATTTTCACCAAAAACACACACAATCGGTGAGAGAAGCACACACAGAAAATAACAAAAACTAACTAAAAAAAAAAAAAAAAAACCCTTTTATAGCCTCATCTAGATCTGGGCGGAGGCTTTCTCCACGGTCTGGTACAAGACTTTATACTTTTTTCCATTTTGCCCCTCAAAAACCTGCAAAACTTACAAACAACAACCAAAATATTCAAAACCAACTATATAAGATAATAAGAGAACCATATCTTTCAATACCTCCTCATAAGCTTAAGTCTCATACATGTCTATCAGACCAAACTAATCACAAAATTTCTTATTGTTAAAAAATACTTAAATATTTTTATAAACAAATCTGCCACATTATTCTCAAATTTAATTTTACAAGTTTTGACTAATCTATCAACAACTTTTTCCCTTAAGAAAAACAAGTCTATCTCAAAATGTTCTATGCTTTCATGAAATACAAGATTACCTGCTATTTATATGCCAGAATTGCTGTCTAGAAAACATTTCAACAAGAAGACTCATTTTTATTTTAAAATCATTCAAGATCTTTAGAATCCACATTGCCTCACAAGTGACACTATTCATTGCACTAAACTCAGCTTCAACTGAAGATTTAGCTAAAACACCTTGTCTTTTTTACTTTTCCAACTTATGAGATTATTACTAAAAAACACAGAATAACCTGTTAAGATTTTTTGGTAACTTTATATTTTGCTCAATCTGAATCAACAAACAATCTCAAATCTAGGTAATTACTTTTGTTAAATATAATTACTTTCCCTCGAAAAGACCTAAATACCTCACGCTTTTAAAAGCTAACTTCAAATGAGAACTCATAGGAGCATGCATAAACGGACTTAACACATGAACAACATAAGCTATATCTGGTCTAGTAAGTGTTAAGTAAATCAGGTTTCCTATAAGTTTTTGATAGCCATTAACACCCAATATAGGTTTATCAGGTTCAATAACACATTTGTTCTTTTTGTTTATATCAGCCTCTATGTGTATTTACTAGGTTTATATGGTAACATACAAAAATCAGCTAACAATTCCAAACAATACTTTCTCTAAGTTAGACATAAACCATATTCTTTTTAAGAACTTCAATTCCCAAATGTTTTTTCAACTTTCCAAGATTTTTTAATAAAAATTATGAACTCACGTATGTCTTAAACTTCTCAATTTCAGTCACATTTTTACCAATAATAACAATATCATCAACATACACTAATAACATTATAAACACAACAATTTTTGATTTGGTAAATAATGAAAAGTCACTTTTACTTCGTTGAAAACCGTTTACTTTTAAAACAACAGTTAATTTTTCACCTCACGTCTACTACTTGAGGTGAGTTCATAGCCTCTTTTCATCGTTTTCTATCTTTTTGGAGGAGAATATATGCTCGTCATCTTTTTATCTTCTTGTTCAATCTCTTTGGTATTTGCGATGTTATTTGGATGTTTGTTATGATTTGTCGATTTTATCATGGTCTTGTTTATCCTTATGGTTCTGTTGTCGGTTATGTTATTGTTTGGATTGCGACTTGGATATGAGGGCTGCTTGTGTAGAATTATTATATTATGTCTACTCCGTGTAGAGGTATAATAACATGTCTACTTGTGCGGCATGGAGCTATAGCGTGCACCTATAGGATTATTATTTGGCTTGTTTATGTTATGCGTTGTGATGCGTAGGGATTGCACCAGGCTTTACCTCTCGAGGGATCTCGAGAAGCTTACAACCCCCACCAGGCAGTGTACCTGATCGTTGTAGTATAGTGTAGTGACAAGTACCGGGAGATTGATCGTTCAGCTAGGAATAGTGTCGCTAGGATTAGAAAACCTAAATACTAGTTCTAGAGATGAGGGATGATTCTTTTTGTATTTTTATATTTTTTTAGAAAGCAAGTAAATATCTCGGGTTTGAAGAATTTGGGCGGAATTAGTTGCTAGTCAACTAACCCAATACTAAAGATGCAATCAAAATAAAATACTAAAAATGAAAATAAAACTAAATTAAACTAAGGTTGTGAGCAATAAGTGGAGAAATGTGTTTACTTAGATTTCACTACTCCCTAGATATCTTTTACACGTTAATTACTTGTTATAGTTGCGTGGATGACGGATTGTATTCCTTAATACCATTCATGGGGTGACGTACTTAACTCCTCAATCTTATGAGTGCCTACTTCACTCCTATGTCGAGCCGGCTAAGAAGCTCCTAACATGGGATCATTAGAATTTACTCATGCATTAAATACAACCAATAAAACCTAGTACACATCGGTTCTTGTTTCCTAAGACGTTCAAGCATGTTACCATTTGGAGATCTGCCAGTTTTCTTAAGCCTAACATTGAAATCATTCATCCAATACAACCATAAACAAGTAATCAACACATAATCAACATCTAGGTTTCATTAGATCTAAGCAAACACAAGATAAATCTAGCCTAACATGGTGGAATCAAGACAAGCACAAGATATAGACAACCAACACATAGACATATTGATTGAATTAAAAGAATACTTATGTCAATAACACATGTAAGGGTTCAAGGGCTGAAAACCCTTGAAAAAGCTGTAAAATACGTATACGGTTTGGCCTTAGGGTTTCTCCAAACTTGTTCCTCTTAATGAATGAAAATTAGAAAACTATATATAGATATTAGAGGCTGACGGCGTCAAGAACAACCTTGTGACGCCGTCATCTCGCCGCCAAAATAATCCTCGGACTGTCTTGATCTACATCTGACGCCGTCATGTATTTCATTTTTCCAGGCCGTCACACATTTAACTCTTGACGCTCTTCTTTGTGACGCCTTCATTTCTGTACTGGGTCGTCATGATCTTTACTCTTGACGCCGTCAGGAAAGTACTCTTGACGCTGTCACACACTGTTCCCAGCTTGAAAAATTAAGTCTTTGGCGTTTTCTTCGCTTTTATGCTCCAAAACCGTCCGAATTGCTTCCGTTTCCAGATTTCACTCCCAAAGTACCTAAAATCACAAAAGGAACGATTTAGGGCAATATTTGATCAAATAAATTCAATTCCGGGCTTAAATGACCCCCTAAAAGTGGTTCATTTTTCGCCTCATCACGTTGTTATAGAGTTTTTGCTATGTCTTGGATCCTTTGCGTTACATATTGTTTTGTGTCTAAACTCTATGAACTCACCAGCCTGTAAATCCTGAGAAAACAAACAAAGCAAACAAACCTGTAAATCCTGAGAAAACAAACAAAGCAACCTCGCATAAAATCGGCGGCAATCTACATAAGTTACTAAATCCTAGAAAACAAAGTAAGATATAATGCTTGTGGAATGAAGTTTGCAGATTTCTTGGAGATTATAAAACTTAATAATTCAACAAAAAACTTTAAGACTCCGTTAGAAAAACAAAACTGGTAAAATTTCCAGATTTTTACACGTGACGCCGTCAAGAGCAAGCTCATGACGCCGTCAGAAGTGACCTGCAGAAATTCTTATGTTAAGTTTCTGGAAAATTTCTGGAAAAACTTGGTCCTACTTCCTAAAAAATCCTGCAAAACTTCATTATGACTCAATACAAGCATTTGACTCTAACAAATACGAATATACATGTTCACTTAATATTGTGGAGAATCATGATCGGTTTGTTTCTTAAAAACATATTTGGGGTTTCCCCTTACACTTATCTTTTGCAAAAATACCTTTAGGTGAAGTTAAGACTAGGCCAAAACAACAAAGTAAAGTATTTCCACTCTTTAGTTTAGAAACATGATCTACCAACAATAAAAATAAAGCATGCATACGGAAGCAAATAACAAACAAAAAATAAAATCACACAAAATGAAATATGTCACCATAAGCATATTCAATTATTTCTAAATAACGTAAACATAGAAAATTAAAATTGTTCAAGCCCAACAGAGGCCACATCCTACACTATTACAGTACCAATTATTTCGAATTACATGACCATCAATAAATTGTTCAGAAATAACAGATATCAAGAAAGATCACTGGGGAGGAGGACCAAAACGGTAGTCATAGCCAGGAGGGAGGTGTCCTGTGTACCCGTAGGGAGGGTAGTCTGTCTCATGACCGGGGAATGGGTCAATCTGCAGGTGAGGCTCAAGCTGATCACGGGTGGAGAGGTGCTGCATCTGGCGGATGGTGTGATCATACATCCAATCAAAGCGCTGGTCAGTGGTGGTCCGCCATGCGTCCACCTGACCCATCCAGGCTCCCTGGTGTGCCTGCCAGTCTCCCCGACTCATGTGTCGGTAGTAGTCAGCTGTCCCCTCCTCATAACCCTCAAACTGATGCTGCTGGGGCGCTCCCTCATCATCATCATCATCCTCATCATCAGGTCCCCCTGCCTCATACCAGTTATAGGTCCCATTCCTCATCAGCATCACGATGTTCTTCTGCCTGAGGGATTTGGCCCTCACTACCCTACAAGCCCCACAGTCGCTTAAGTATCCCATGATCGGGGGAGTAAGAAGATCATAGGAACGAGCCAACCGGGTCATGAACATCCCCCCATACACCTTATCGATATCCCTCTCACCCACACTGGTCCTCAAATAACTAGCTACCCAAAATGGGATGTTGCAGTAAACATCCGCTGAAAAGATGGTGTACAGGTAGAAAAGATCTGAAGCAGTGACACGGTGAGTGGTGCCATGACGTCCTGACAGCTGTATGTGATCCATCTGTGGACCAACCTAACCACGGGGTCCCTGATTGATGCTGCCCCAGTAGTCGAGGTGTAAACCCCGTCTCCAATGGTCGGCCAAAAAGTGACACACCTCATATCACTCCTCAAAGTCTCCCCATGCAACAACCTCTGCATAAAACCTCCATCAACAGCCTCCTCCCTAGTATACAACCCTATCCTCCAACCAAACTCAGTAACCGAACATGATCGCACTTCCCTTCCTAACCTAAAATAGATAGTGGTGCCCCCCATGTCCGTCCTATCCTCAGCCTGATCAAAATGGAAGGTCGCAAAGAACTCCCTCACCAACTCACTATACACCGTCTCTCTCATCTGAAACAACCTTTCCCATTGAGGACCCGCGAACCCATCAGTGTGGATCCTCCCCAGAAACGCAGCTTCCAACCCTTGGGACCTAAGAAACTCCCAATCAATCACGGCCCCAACATCAATGTGGTGATTACAAAGTTCCGCATACTTAGTGGTGGTGGCAACATTGTCAAATTCACCCCAACTATGGACCAATTCCCCATAGTTAACCCTTTGCGACCTAGAGGAGCTGCCACGATGTGGACGAGATCGCTTGCTCATTTTCCTGGAAAAAGGTAGAGTGAACGGAAATAATTAGAACGAGAATTTTATTGATTTTTGCTGTCAGACACATCTGACGCCGTCAGTAGGAGGTCCTGACGCCGTCAGACCTAGCAGAATCCGAACCATGCAATTACGAGGGAAAAATCAATTTTCAAACTCTTAACCCATTACCCAAACGCTCCTTTAATCAGAAAACATGGGTGGGGGGTCAAAAAATCCGTGGCATGAGGGATTTTTCCTAAATTAACGCATGATTCAAGTGGGTTATCATCATCAAAGGGTAACCCCATGAATACAAATCACCAAATGGATGTCATTACGATTTGTCAATGATGGGTCAAAAATGGGGTTTCGGATGAAAGGGGTTTTCAAAATTGATTGATCCTAAGGACAATTGATCAAAAAAGAGTGAAGAAAAACTACTTACCGAGTGGAGATTAGTCGCGGAAGATGTCGAATTGGAGGGTGGAGATTCGGAGTGGGAGCAGCAAATTGGGTGAGATTTGTGTGGTATGAGTTGAAAGTGATTGAATTTAGGTTATTATTGCTGAACTAGCGAGGTGACGGCGTCAAGAGTTATCCTCTGACGTCGTCAGATGCCCGTTTGAGGTGTACAATGAAGTAATTCCACATTTAGTCCCTGCACTTAGTGTGAATAGCTAAACACAAGTAAAAACCATGAGTAGCTATTCCATTAGTGAAGTCCACCAGGGTCGAACGTTTCATTACTGTCACGGAAAGAGGTGTGGTTGTAGAAAGGAGTGGGTGATGTTTTAATTAAGTTGTAACCTTCGCACGGGTCACCGGTGGGTACAAAGAGGTGTTGTTTCATAGAGGGTCTCAAATCTGTGGTGTTTTTGAGGTGCAACCTCTTCACACCGGGTTTAAAACCAAAAGAACGTCTCTTGTACAAGTTTGGGAGCGTGGTTTGCAAGCATCCAACGAAAATGTCATGAAATTGCGAATTCTTCTCTCCCTGAGGATGCTCACAAAAGTGGGAGCTGATTGACGGTGAAGCACTTGGGGAAAATTTCTCGTTGTCCACTTGGTTAAACACCAAAAGAGTTGAAACCTCGAAGACTTTTTCGATTTTTCTTGGTTCGGATTTTTCCTTAATCTTCTCTTTGATCCTTAATATGAATTTGTCTGCTAAATCCATAAAAGCATTGCGAGTACTTTCCATGCGTGCTTCTAGGTGCTGGATTTGTTTTTCCTGATTATTCATGAAGGTTACCATTATCCCTTCGAATTCCTCTTGTCGTGAACGTTCAGGAAAATCATGGTTGATAACCGCATTCCTACGTAAATTAGGATTCCACACGGTTTTAGCAGCAGGTTTCTCAATCCTCATTAATTCTTTTACCTGCTTCTCAATACTTTCTAATAACTGCTCTTGGGTGGCGTATGCGCAATCAAGTTTTCCCTTGCTTGGAAACATCGGGTCCTCCCATCCTTCTTCTTCGTATTGTGCCACCCCTCAAGAACTTTCCAGCATTCGTCAATGCTAAGTCTGTTTAGCCTGCCCTTGGTTGCGTAATCTATAGCTCTCCTTGTTTGATAGTTAACTTTATCGTAAAAGATTTGAATCTGGAGCCATGGTTCAATGCCATGATGAGGGACTTTTCGGAGCAGGTCTTTATATCGAGTCCATGCTTCGTAAAAGGTTTCATTTTGACGTTGTTGGAACATCAAGATGTCATTCCTAAGCTTAGTAGTTCTCCCCGATGGGAAAAATTGAGCAAGGAAACGAGTGGTGAGATCATCTCATGTGGTGATGGATCCCGCGGGTAAACGCTCAAGCCATTGACTAGCTTGATCCCGTAGAGAGAATTGGAATAGGCGTAATCGGGTTTTCTCTCTAGTTGCAACATCTAGGTCTATGGAGTCTACGATTTTTAGGAAGTCCTTAAGATGTTGATTTGGATCTTCGGAACGAAGTCCATGGAATGCACATCTGCTTTGCACCAACCGGATGGTGTCGGATCGCAAGGGGGTCACATTGGCTCCGGTGAGCTCAATGGTGTTTCGGTAGCCTTGGTGGCTAGGTCGGGAATACTCTCCTAAGGTTCGGGGCCTAAGAGGTTCTAGTGGTGGGTTTTGTTGTGGTGGGATGACGGGTTCAAAGATGTTCCCATCGTCCATGATGTCGGGTGGTGAAAAGTTACGAACAAAAATACAAAGAAATAAGATAGACTAAAGAAAACCTAAAAATAAAAATAAAATCTTACTAGAAAGGAATCTAGCAAGTAGACCTAATAAAAAGAGATTCTAACCTAGACAATAACTATTCCCCGGGCTGCGGCGCCAAAAACTTGATGCGTAGGGATTGTACCAGGCTTTACCTCTCGAGGGATCTCGAGAAGCTTACAACCCCCACCAGGCAGTGTACCTGATCGTTGTAGTATAGTGTAGTGACAAGTACTGGGGGATTGATCGTTCAACTAGGAATAGTGTCGCTAGGATTAGAAAACCTAAATACTAGTTCTAGAGATGAGGGATGATTCTTTTTGTATTTTTATATTTTTTTAGAAAGCAAGTAAATATCTCGGGTTTGAAGGATTTGGGCGGAATTAGTTGCTAGTCAACTAACCCAATACTAAAGATGCAATCAAAATAAAATACTAAAAATGAAAATAAAACTAAATTAAACTAAGGTTGTGAGCAATAAGTGGAGAAATGTGTTTACTTAGATTTCACTACTCCCTAGATATCTTTTACACGTTAATTACTTGTTATAGTTGCGTGGATGACGGATTGTATTCCTTAATACCATTCATGGGGTGGCGTACTTAACTCCCCAATCCTATGAGTGCCTACTTCACTCCTATGTCGAGCCGGCTAAGAAGTTCCTAACATGGGATCATTAGAATTTACTCATGCATTAAATACAACCAATAAAACCTAGTACACATCGGTTCATGTTTCCTAAGACGTTCAAGCATGTTACCATTTGGAGATCTGCTAGTTTTCTTAAGCCTAACATTGAAATCATTCATCCAATACAACCATAAACAAGTAATCAACACATAATCAACATCTAGGTTTCATTAGATCTAAGCAAACACAAGATAAATCTAGCCTAACATGGTGGAATCAAGACAAGCACAAGATATAGACAACCAACACATAGACATATTGATTGAATTAAAAGAATACTTATGTCAATAACACATGTAAGGGTTCAAGGGCTGAAAACCCTTGAAAAAGCTATAAAATACGTATATGGTTCGGCCTTAGGGTTTCTCCAAACTTGTTCCTCTTAATGAATGAAAATTAGAAAACTATATATAGATATTAGAGGCTGACGGCGTCAAGAACAACCTTGTGACGCCGTCATCTCGCCGCCAAAATAATCCTCGGACTGCCTTGATCTACATCTGACGTCGTCATGTATTTCATTTTTCCAGGCCGTCACACATTTAACTCTTGACGCTCTTCTTTGTGACGCCTTCATTTCTGTACTGGGTCGTCATGATCTTTACTCTTGACGCCGTCACACACTGTTCCCAGCTTGAAAAATTAAGTCTTTGGCGTTTTCTTCGCTTTTATGCTCCAAAACCGTCCGAATTGCTTCCTTTTCCAGATTTCACTCCCAAAGTACCTAAAATCACAAAAGGAACGATTTAGGGCAATATTTGATCAAATAAATTCAATTCCGGGCTTAAATGACCCCCTAAAAGTGGTTCATTTTTCGCCTCATCACGTTGTTATAGAGTTTTTGCTATGTCTTGGATCCTTTGCGTTACATATTGTTTTGTCTCTAAACTCTATGAACTCACTAGCGTTAGCTGACCCCTTTAGCATGTATTTTCAGGTACTGAGTAATTATCTTTGCTGCTGTTCGTGGACTAAGGGCTTGGCAAGTGCCGGGGTCACGTGGATCAGTCTTCAGTTAAAACTCTGATAAAATAAATTTTGGACCTAACTATCTTTAATTGGGCTTGCTACTCTTATTTTGTAGACTTTAATTCGTATCCTAAATTATCAATCTAAACTTTTATATTGTTATTCTATTCCTTACAATCGTGTTGTGTGCCAATCCAAGTAGCACCCAAGAACTTTGAAAAGTCTTCCACTGTACCAAATTTTGGGGGTGTTACACAGTGTGAACCTATGCTAAATTTCTTTTTTGGGTAAAAGGTCATAGACCCGGTAAATATTTTACTCCAAAAAATGTTTAAGTACAAAGGATATAGGTGAATCCCATATCTCAGCCTGTTATATAGGCAGAAAAACTTACATAACAAGATACTTCTTATTCTCTAAACAAGAAAATAAAACACTACTCAAAAGATAACATTAGACTCCCATGGAAACAAAATTACTTCCTACCAAGGCCTTGGAGCTTGACGCCATATGTGTCATAAAAAGCATCCAAATTCCCTGGAAGATCATAGACCTGATCCGCATAGTCATCATAGTCAGAGTCATCATAATTATCTTCACGATCATGACCACCGCTAAATAGGTTCATTGACTCATCAAAAGTGTTCAAAACCTCCTCTTCATCACTGTTGGAATCAACAATCTCTCCTACCTTAGAGAATGGGTTAACCCTATTAGTAGAAGAAGTAGATGGATAATCCTTTTTATAACCTGGATAACGAACCTTTTTAATAGGATTACCATCATCATCCACAAGAGTAGCTTTCCCATCAATAACTAGCTTTTCAAGCTCTCAAATTTTCTCAACAATAGGGGTAGGACCAACCTCGTTGACTTCCATTGAATCACTCACAAGCGGTTTATGCAATGTATTACTAGTCTTTGGAGACTCATTCTTCTTTTCTTCCATTGTACTACCAGCATCCACATCCTTATTCACTTCCTTATTAGGAATACAAAAGTCATCAGTATCATCCATACTAAGGGTATTAAACATATTGGATGTAGCAACCTTCATTCCACTCATACTAGGCACATCAGCATCCTTTTTCTTAGTGATATCTACTTTCTTAGGTTCAGAAGGAGGCTTTTTGGGTTGATATTGGAACTTCTTACCAACATTAGGTTTCGTAAACCCTCCTTGACCCGGAGCAGTTGGACCACCTTGCTTACCCTTCTTCTTGTTGTTGACAATTTGGAAACCATCATTAACACTCTTTGTAGGCTGAATAGGGGGTAAAACAGATTTTGGACAATCAACAAGAGTATGACCAAAGATATTACACATATCACATCAAGGTGGTTTCCATTCGTATTTCTCAATAGTTGAACCCGACCCATCAAGTAGGGGTATTTCAATAATTAGGATGTCCCTAAGTACCTCATCCACCGTAACTTCAATCAAGCACCCAACAAAACTACTTCGGCCCCATTATTTCTTGCACATTTGACTAGTATAAGCATCTAACATTCTAGGCGTACCAATCAATGTAGCAAGAAGACTAAGGCCATCATTTGAAAACATAGCAAGAGGAATATCATGGAATTTAACCCACACTGGAATGTTGGTCAAATCCTCTTTATGTAAGTTGGTATTCAAGGTCCATGGTTTAAGAATAATAGGGACATTTCTAATCAACCACGGACCGTTTTCAAGGACATCATCAACACCTTTCCTTGAATTAAACTTAAAAAAGAAGAACCCCTTGGCATTCATCATAACCTTCGTATACCATACTTAGCCCACACATTGCGTACATAATAATCAACAACTAAAAAAACAATGCGTTTACCAAGGAAATAACCATAAAGAGTATTATCATACCTAGTGTTCACCTCCACAACCACTTTTATTGGGACAGTAAGGTCTACACCATTCGTTTTCTTGCTACACTCCAGCCTACGAAAGTTAGACGATTGTTTTTTAGTTTCATTGGATGTCGCACCAACATATAATGTAAGCGGCTATTTCAAAGCATTCTCAGCATTCTCCAATTGGATCTTATGCATTGCATTATCAAAATCCTTGAAAGCATCCTCGACAACCTTATCAATACCATTCGGTTGGCTAACAGCCCCATGTGTACCAAACTTCTGTGATTGCATAGCGACATCAAAACTTGACAAAGGAGAAGCAATCTGTGGTAAAGGAGTAGAAGTACTATTCAATCTAGTTTGATCGGCCAAATTAGAAGAGGAACTCGCATTAGTACCACTTTTACCCGTTGTATTCAATCCTTTAGACGCATCATTGTTGTTCACAAATCCTTTTTTCATCTCTCTAAACCGACGAAACACACCAAAATCCAGTAATAAATCACAAAACAATTCGAACAGAGACTACAAACAATAAGGAATGAAGAAACCCTAACAAAGTTAGGGTTCAATACGCATTAAAAATGAAGTGCCACAAGATAACCAAAGGACTAATTAACAAATCAAGCACCAATGATTATTATAAACATTAAATACTACACCGGGATGTAATATTGGATGTACAATGATAAGAATGAATGGAACAGTAGGCCCTAATAGCAATTAAAATAATCCCTAAACTAACAACACCCTTGACAATTCAACCCCACTAAGCCTAATAACCAATCATGAATTAAACAAAGATAAAACACTGTGTGGAGAGCGATGCTCAGTGTCAAGATTATTATAAGATTTAGTGTTGCAAAAATCAAAAAAGTGAAGTTGATTTAAGGGATGTAAGGGATTCGAAGATCGCTACTATTCGCCACTTCGAGAGAGACTTCTAGGGTTTTTCATTACCCATACTTAATCTATGCTACATTTGACTTGTTTGTGAACAATTATTTACATTCGAAAACCTTGTGGTCCACTTTACTGATTTACTTAAAGGTAAACTTTGTTTCACGACATTGTGGGTGACACAATGATTGCAAAGCTCTCTTTTGAACTCGCAATACTTTTATGCAAACCTATGAACTCACCAACCTCGTGTTGACACTTTTGACATGTATTTTTAGGTTTAAGACGATAGCTTACTTTGGAGGCGCTTGGCAATGGCACGGTTATAGACTACTCTGGTATATATTTAGGAGCACTTTATTTCTTTTATAGTTCTGCATTTTCGCACTATTTTTTGAATGATGTAAACTTAATACTTTTGATTTTGAAATTTCTTCTAAAATGGATAAGGTAAATCCATTCTCTATGCTTGTGATGTGTACCAATTTAGTAGCACTCAGTGACATTATCTTCTGCTGCAATCCGATTTTAGGGGTGTTATATTATCCCTTATTAACAAAAAATAAAATAAAAATGATTTGCTTTTAATTTTGTTTCTTTGCTTTTCCTGTTGCTGTATGATGATGATGATTAATCTCTTGCTGTCGAATGTTGTCATGAAAATTAATTACTTGCTTTACTGTTTTTCCTTTGCTATCGCTTTATTTTGCTTTTGCTGTGGCAGATGAAGATTTGTCTCCACTTGCTGTCAGATGTTTTTATCAATAAAACTTTTATTGCTTTAATATTTATTTAGTTTTCTAATCCAAGCTTTTGCGATTTTACGCTCGGATTGCGGAAGAATATTAGAAAATATAACGGCACAAGCCCGGATGTGGGTTGGGTTCATTAGGGTTTCTAGTATCTTATATCTTGCACTATAAATATATATCAATAATATAATACCTCTCATGGGGTTTTATCAATCTAACAATAAAGATAATCAAATCTATGATCATGTTTGTATTTTTTTATTGCTAAATATCGGTTTATAGTTGTTTTACATTCCTAACATATGTTAAAGTTTTGATCTTTTAATTCGCTTGGTAATAGTGACGACTACATAGTTAAAATCAGATATTTAGCAATGATTGGAGTATACTAACTAAGAACGCCTTTGAATTGCTTCGTTTATGTTTACTATTTATCAACGATTTATGGCTTGCTAGAGAAATTAGAAACTACTTAGGAGTTACCCTTTTGTTCGCATTCTTGGTTTTCGTTACTCATATTCTTTCTATGTTAGATTGGTATTCTCCGAGATTTTTTTGAATGACAATTTTATTAAAGCTCTAGCAAGAAGCTAGAGGAAAGAAAGGAAAAAAAGGAAAAAAGAAAATGAATATACAGTTAAGCTACAAGTGAACAAGGATTAACTATCCAATCAGGAACCAGAGTGTTTATCCTATGAATAATCCATGAGTGAAATAATACTTTGATTACTTCGCTTAAAGTATCCTTCCTCGGAGGTTTCAAGTCGAAGCAAGGTATTCTCCGAGATAGTCACTGTTCTTGAAAAAAACACGGAAGTGATAAGAGAACAGAAAAAAATAAATTAATTTTTCGGATGTTAACCAAGAGGGTATAATGTTGGAACTAATGATATAATTAGTTAGTTAATATAGTCTAAGGACCAAATAGTATTTATTGTTTTTATGTTCAGTAATATGTAAAGCCTGTAAACACTTGGGTTATGGGCTGGGTCAATATGGGTCGTTTAGTTTGTTAGGGTATGACGGTTATAGGTTGTAATGTTTAGATTAGGTTGTGTCGATTACTTTTATAGAATCGGTATACCCCTTGTTCTTAGGTTCCGATTCATGCAGTATAAGTAGGATCAAAGTCTGTAAACAATTCACTCATTCAACACAAGATCAATTACTATAAATTCTGATTATATAGCATATTTGTTTCTGTATTTTCTGTTCCAAACACACCAGAAGATAAAAACCAGATTCAAAGTTACGAATAGGGCATCAGAGCCAAAGGTTAATTGATCTAGGGAAGAACGAGTACAAGTAGGCCATCGATTGCAGCAAGAAAAGAAAGAAGGGATCGAAAGTTTGCCCTAATTACAGAAAAGATTAAGGAGAAGGATACGCAGGCAAGGAGAAACCTTAGTGTTTCAGGCAAGAGAAAACAAACCTAGTGTTTTCAGGCAAGAGGAAACCTTAGTGTTTCAGGCAAGAGAAGAAAAGAAGAAACCTTAGTGTTTCAGGCAAGAGAAGAAAAGAAAAAACCTTAGTGTTCCAAGGCAAGAAATCACAGCAAGATAGTAAGCAAGAACGAACGCAAGTCAGAAAGCAACAAAACATGACAAAAGGAGAATCATCTACACCAATTCGTGACCAAAACATAGCACTTCAATTTCCAAAACTCACCGAAACAAACTACACAACATGGACAATTATGATGGAGACAATATTGAAGGCATATGGTCTTTGGGAAACGCTTGAAGATACAGAAAAAGTTGATGAAAGAAAGATGCATACAACAAAAGCAATGATCCTCACAACATTTCCGGAAGATATTCTAATGCAAGTTGCACAATACTCGAAAGCGAAGGAAGTATGGGAATCAATTAAAGTACGATATATAGGAGCAGACCGAGTTTAGAAAGCACGCATACAAACTTTAAGAAGCGAATTTGAGACGTTAAAAATGAAGACCAATGAAACTGTGAACGACTTTGTGGGAAAATTGGGAAGCATAAGAGGCAAGTGTAAAAGTCTTGGTTATAATCTTAACGACAAAGTACTAGTAGGAAAGTTGCCGAACTCCGTTCCAAAGAAGTTTCTACCAATTGTGGTATCCATTGAGCAATTGACAAAATGACGTTTGAAGAAGCTGTTGGAAGACTAACTGCTTATAAAGAACGCCTCAAGAGTCAAGATGAACCGCAAGAAGATTACCAACGCAAACTTCTAATGGCAAGTGCAAGTAATCAAAGCTATGGTAGGGGTCAAGGAAGAAATTTTAGCAAAGGAGAAAGAGGACGCGGAAGAGGTACAAGTCTAGGAGAACAAAGTAAGAAAGAACTAAGATGCTATCAATGTGGTGATTTCGGTCACTTTGCATGCGAATGCACCAAATGGAAGGAGGAAGACAAAAGAAACATAAAATGTTTTAAGTGCAATAAATTTGGACACTTCAAACATGAATGTATGAAGAAAGAGGAGGCTAACTTAACTCAATACGAAGATGATGAAATAATAATTGGCGCACCATTGCTGTAAGGACACATCATTTGAAGTGAAGCCTCTCGAAGATCAAGAACCTCCTGATTATATCATTAGGGAGGAAAATGTTGGAACTAATGATATAATTAGTTAGTTAATATAGTCTAAGGACCAAATAGTATTTATTGTTTTTATGTTCAGTAATATGTAAAGCCTGTAAACACTTGTTATGGGCTGGGTCAATATGGGTTTTAGTTAGTTAGGGTATGAAGGTTACAGGTTGTAACGTTTAGATTAGGTTGTGTCGATTACTTTTATAAAATCGGTATACCCCTTGTTCTTAGGTGCCGATTCATGCAGTATAAATAGGATCAAAGTCTGTAAACAATTCATTCATTCAATACAAGATCAATTACTATAAATTCTGATTATATAGCATATTTGTTTCATTATTTTCTGTTACAAACACACCAGAAGATAAAAACCAGATTCAAAGTTTCTAATATATAATGCATGGGAATGGAAATATTATAATCTAGTAATGATATTTTATTACAATCAAAATCAATTAGTTGTACCTAGAACCTAGAAACCAAATCAAATCATTCGCTCGACCAAAAAATCAAAATTGTAAATTTTAAGAATACAAAGTACACGCTGTTCAGTTCTTCCTGTTTATTCAAAATTATATCGTTTTAATGTTATTCGATGCACCTGGTTTAGATATATAACATTATTCTAAACTATAATTTACCAGAACAAAATTCTAAAATACTGTTTGGAATGTCAAAACAACTCTGAACGTATAGAGTATAGACTACAAAATATGATCAAAGATTTGATTCCCACATTAAGAACCATTGGGAAATTGTAGTTTAGATTTTTTTAACTGTGAAAATTTTAACTATACCGTTAGTTTCTGGACATTCAGCACCTCTGGTATTGTAGCCTTTTCTTTGTGTTTGGTTGGTCCAGTGATCGTTCTATTGTATTTTGTTTAGTGTTTGCTTGCTAGGGGCTTGATGTTTAGTGAAGTTTTCGCTGTCACGTATACACGATAAAAAAATGGTAATTTGGTAAGGAGTCCTTGGTTTACTGTGGATACAGGATGCATGTATGGGTCGGGTACTTTAATGAATTAGCGGAAAAAAACATTCTAATTAGCGGAAAAAAACCATTCTAATTAGCGGCAGAAAAAAACATTCTAATTAGCGGAAAAAGGGTGGACCTGTAGATATTTCTTGAATAAGGTGATTAAATGATCAATAACTCTGAGTTTTTAGTGGCACTTATTTAAATGTGCAGAGGAAGATTATTGTTTTGGGTTGTATTGACAATTTTTTATGAGAAAATTGTGTCAAAAAAAGTAAAAATATATACCCACTCTTTTGTATCACTATATATAAGTCTATACGCATTTAGTGATACTTTTTGACCTTGGTGACACGTTCTGTAGTGAGACTTTTTTCAATGTGTCACTATCGACAATGTGAATGATGTTGCATAACAACCTTGTAGGATAAAGATAGACCAAGTTTTACATATCACTTCATTTTGCAGCACAAGTGTGCAACCATGCGTGCCTAAAAGGAATCTACCACGGGTAAAACGTTTAAGGTCTGAATAAGTTTTGTGGATCATGCATACTTTTGTGTCATCTTAGAAAACTAGCACATGCATATTTTTGCGTCACTCAGAAAACTAGCACATGCATATCTTTGGGTATAAACTTATTTTTCTTCTTTTATATATATATATATATATATATATATATATATATATATATATATATATATATATATATATATAGTTAGTATCAAATAGGAAGAATAATTAAAATAGGAATGATAAGAAGTAATCATAACCACACATTTCAGATGCACCTACAAAAGTGGATGCATCTTCCTTCAAAATTTCCCTCCTAATTTGAAATGTGTGGCTAGAATTACTTCTTACACTTCTTATTTTAATTATTCTTCTTACTTGAATTCTTCCATATATATATATATATATATATATATATATATATATATATATATATATATATATATATATATAGGGGGCTTTATTTTCAAAACCCTGTTAAGTGCGGAAACTGCGAGAACTCCAATTTTACATTAGAAAACATGCATGTTCATATAAAACATGTATGTTTTCTTACATACACCTTGATATACATACCTGCGTAACATACATGTTCATATAAAACCATTTTGCATTGATATGTTGCACTTAACAAGGTTTTCTATGAAAATGTATGTTACGCAGGTATGTGTATTAAGGTGTATGTTAGAAAACATACATATTTTATATGAACATGCATGTTTTCTTATGCAAAATTGGAGTTCTCGTAGTTCCCGCAATTAACAGGGTTCTAAAAATAAAGATACACACACACACACACACACACACACACACACACACACACACACACACACACACACACACACACACACACATATATATATATATATATATATATATATATATATATATATATATATAGTGTATCTTTATTTTCAGAACCCTGTTAATTGCGGAAACTGCGAGAACTCTAATTTTGCATTAGAAAACATGCATGTTCATATAAAACATGTATGTTTTCTTACATACACCTTAATACACATACATGCATAACATACATGTTCCTATAAAAACCTGTTAAGTGCAACAAATCAATGCAAAATGATTTTATTTTTAGAACCCGTTTAAGTGCGGGAACTGCGAGAACTCCAATTATGCATTAGAAAACATGCATGTTCACATAAAACATGTATGTCATACACCTTAATACACAGGCATGTGTATTAAGGTGTATGTAAGAAAACATACATGTTTTATGCGAATATGCATGTTTTCTAATGCAAAATTGGAGTTCTCGCAGTTCCCGCACTTAACAGGGTTCTGAAATTAAAGCTCCCCTATATATATATATTCTTTTTTTTCTATTTCCATATAATGTTTCTCAAACGGTGATATCACCTTTTAGAGATCAATTAATAAATCATCTACAAAATTTACAGCAAGGTTCGACAGAATGGCTGACAATATCGTTGGTTTCCTAATTACAAGCAATTGGATGCTACCGTTGTTAAATGAAGAACAAACGCAAGACATACATACAACCTCAAATACACTGACTCTATAAGTAAAAATGCTACCCACCGTTGACAATGAAACATAGAAAATCCATACTGCCAACTATCTAGCTGAGCATGACAGCAAAGATTGATCAAATGTGAATACAAATTTACCTTTGAGATTTTAAACACGACCTAACAAATTATGATTTTATTCTGAAGTATACTATAAAAAACTGAAATCTCAATTGAATTTGTATAACTATTTTCTGGTGCCAATGATTGAAGTGAATGAACCCATCACTTTAATTTAAAAGACACACCTAGAAACCATAGTAATAAGATGCTAACTGAAAGATAAGAATATTTCAAGCCATGTCCGTCATCTCCAAAAACATACAACATCACATACTCAACCGACCGATATAGCGAAATAAAATCTCGCAAGATCTGAAGAAAATCTGATCATAAGCTATGAAGCCAGGAATAATAAATTAAACGTGTCACTCAACTACTGATAAGGTGTCGATGAACTGTCACTAAGAGTATAATTTAAAGTGTATTTCGGTTGTTTTAGAATAAGAGCCGCCAAAAATAAATTATGTCGCTAAGTGTCACTAGTAAACCGCAAAATTATGAAAAAAAATTAGATTAACTGGAAAAACTCTCACAAATATGCGAAAAATGAGTATTTTTCTAGGCATTGTATGAAAAATATTATTAATATGATTAAATTTGTCATTTCTTCTTTTTTATTTGTCCTTCAAAGAAGAAATGGAAAACATAACAGCAAAGTCAGAATGTTGGCTGCTAACAGACAAATTTATTTCATGAGAATGGGAAATGTTATTGTTGTTTAATAATGATATTTTATAGTGATCCAATTCTATGAATATTACCTAGTACTACATCTAATTAATCATTGGCTCGATCAAGGAAACCAATTTTCAAATATACTTAAGAATAATAGTACACGTTGTTTTGCTGGTTCATTTAAAACTATTATTGTTAATTCTGTTCTGTGCACCTAATAGAGATATACTAAAATATTATAACTGAAAGATCAAAGTTATAAAATAATGTTTGGAATGTCAAACATTCCTAAACCTAAGGCTACCCGATACAAACAGGATCAGGTACAGATTTGATTCTATTTAACAATTATAGTCATGCAACTTTTTTAATTTGAAATTGACTTTTTAGCCTCAAGAAATAACCAATGCATATAGAACATAGAAGATGAAGCAAATACAATCAAACAAAGCTAGTACATCTAATCATAAGTTATTTTCGAATAATAAGCCGTTTGGATAGGTAAATTAATCGAATTGAAGGATTATTCAGAAATTAGTGACTGGCGTAGTGGCGTTAGTTGATCACTAAACCATTCTTTGAAACTCCGATTATATTGAGTTAGACAGCTACTAGTTTTAAACTCACATGTGCGCACGTGACTTTGACATTAGTCGTGCTAACGATGTTTGGACATACTTTCAATTTAGTATATATTTGTGTATATACATATGTTATAATCCCGTGCGTACATGGGGTTTTACTATAAAAAATTTTTTAGAACAGATTTTTACTATAAAATTAATTTAATTTATCTTAATAGCCCGTGTTTTTACCCGGGTTCAACTTATAAAAAGTATTAACAAGTATTAACATGAGTCGTTTTTAAACATGGATAGTAAAATTAAAAAATTACTTTTCCGAACATTCGTACTCAATCTCGTAAAGTAACAGGAGCTGTATGTATATTTATAGGACTAGGCTGATCTTTAGGCATGTTCATCTCAGATTTATCTCCACTAAACGACTCATCATTACTAGGTTTTAAGGGTAGACCATCATCATCCAATAACACTAGTTTTCCCTCTGACATTTGCTTTTCAAATGTCACGAATTTTACCAGCCAACGAAGAAAGATGAGGACTACCATATGCATCAAACAAAGATGGAAAAGTTTCGGCTCCAACAACATTTAGCTCATCAAAAGCCATGTTTTCCCTGGCACTATCAGAACTCGACACAATCGTCGAAAGATTATCTTTTTTCATTTTTTCTTCTTCTCCCCTCTCTAGGGGTGGAGACAAAAATTTTGGCTCGAGGGCGCATACTTTGATAAATTTTAGAAACTACGCTATAAATTAGTTCTTGGGGGGGGGGGGGGGGGGGGTTTACAAAAAAAGCTAAATATTTTCAAAATATTACACTACAATTTTTTTCACTAAGGGGCACATGCCCCTTGTGCCCCCTATCTCCGCTCCGAATCCGAAAACCCACTTTTCATTCTCACCTCATGCACAAAACAATCAAAAAACAAGAAGCACTAGTAATGTCTAAGTTATCAATTCAATGCAGAAACCCTAAAAAAGTTATTTGTTGTTTAAAATGTAAAGAAGTGAAATCTAATTAACAGAACTATCAAGCAACAAGAGCTTGCAAAAAGATAGCAATACAAGATGAGTGTACATGTTTTTAAGCTCGCACAAGAATAAACATTTGTTTTTAAGCCAAATAATAAGACCATAAAATTCACATCGATCCTTTTTACATGGATTGGCTAGACAACGTACAAAATTTTTGACAAAAACTCGTATACTCTGCCTCTATAGGAATAAGAGCCAATTTGCCATAAGTAAAACTGCCACCTACTGTTGATAATAGATCATACAAAATTCTCAATGTGAGCCATCTACCTGAGCAAGACAACTAAGATTAGCAATGCATATTCCCTTTGAAAGAGTTATTTAATCAATTGGCTGCACTTACCTCCAAGATTGTAAACATGCGCAGAGACCTATTAAGTTTCTTTTATAACATAGATATTGACCATAAAAAATTAGATTGAAAAGTTGACATATAGACAATGATTGAAGTGAATGAACCCATCACTAAATTATTACCTGCACACCTAAAAACCTAACAAAAAAATGTTTAAAAATAAAAGAAAGAATATTTGAACCCACCTTACAATATTCAAAATGTTTAAAAATTGGAAACCACCTTACAATATTCAAAATTCTACTCATATTATTGACTTTAGTTCATACAATAACACTGAAGCGCCTGAAATAGTATTTAAGGCCATCTCCATCACCTCCAAAACTCACACCAGCTCTCTAACAATCTCCCAAAAAAAAATACAATACAACAATGAGCTTCTCCACAACCCTCCCTTATCGTCATCTACTCCTTTTCATCATCATTCTTTTTCATGCTCAATCGTGTCTAGCGGTTGGGGGATCATGGTCCGTCCTACTCCCAAGCATAGGCATCTCTGCCATGCACATGCAACTACTCCCCAACGATCATGTTGTAATGTATGATCGTACCGACTTCGGTGTCTCCAACATATCTCTTCCAAATGGCAAATGCCGTCCTAACTCGACTGACTGCTCAGCCCACTCTGTTGAGTATGATGTTGGGTCCAATACCATACGTCCACTCATGGTACAGACCAATGTCTGGTGTTCCTCAGGAACTTTGATGCCAGACGGTAGATTAGTCCAGACTGGTGGCTGGGCTGACGGTTATAAAAGGGTCAGAATTTATAAATCGTGCGTCACATGTGATTGGCAAGAGATACCAAATGGGTTGAGCCAACAAAGATGGTATGCCACCAATCACTTATTGCCTGATGGTCGACAAATTATCATTGGCGGCCGACAGGCATTTAACTATGAATTCTACCCAAAGATGTCGGCCACTGAGAACTCTCCGAGCTTTCCATTTTTGGTTCAAACGAATGACCCCAATCTTGAGAATAATTTATACCCATTTGTGTTTCTCTATCCTGATGGAAATTTGTTCGTTTTTGCCAATAACCGTGCAATTTTATTCGACTACAGTAAGAACCAAGTTGTTAAGACCTACCCGACAATGCCCGGTGGTCAACCAAGAAACTACCCGAGCACTGGCTCTGCGGTACTACTCCCTTTGCGAATTAATAAAGGGATAGTGTCGGAAGTTGAAGTGTTGGTTTGTGGGGGTGCGCCAAAAGGAGCATTCGTTAATGCAAATAGAGGAAGATTTGATGGAGCTCTTGATGATTGCGGGAGAATTAAAATATCTGACCCCAATCCCCAATGGGTCATGGAGACAATGCCAATGGCTCGAGTCATGGGTGACATGTTATTGCTTCCCAACGGTCATGTTTTGATCGTCAATGGTGCGTCAGCTGGGGTTGCCGGGTGGGAACTTGGAAGGAACCCCGTTCTTAACCCTGTAACTTATAGACCAGATAACCAAATAGGGACTCGATTTGAGGTACAGAATCCTAGCACAAAACCAAGAGTTTATCATTCAGCAGTGGTTTTACTGAGAGATGGTCGGGTTCTTGTTGGTGGAAGCAACCCTCATGACAAGTATGTGTTCACAAACGTGCTTTACCCAACTGAACTAAGCTTAGAGGCGTTTTCTCCGTCTTATTTGGATTCAAACTCTTCCTCCCTGCGCCCAAAGATTATCTCACCCAAGACTAAAACTAAGATCCACTTTGGTAAAAGGATTGCTATTACATTTACCGTAACTGGCCCTGTGGACCCTAATGCGGTTTCCGTGACAATGGTGTCACCTTCATTTAACACACACTCGTTTTCTATGAATCAAAGGTTGTTGGTGCTTGATAGTGGTAACTCTACCAGGGCTGTGAAAAAATCTACATACAAAATTAGTGTGACAGCACCTCCATCCGGTAACATTGCACCGGCAGGGAATTATCTACTGTTTGTGGTTCATAAAGAAATTCCAAGTGCAGGCATTTGGGTCCGAATGCAGCGATAAAACTCTATATACTATTTGTTTGGTTTCAAGCAATCTGTTATATATGCTGGTTTCGTTCTTTCGTTTTCATCTATTCACTCGTATATTTATTTTATAGCAGATATAGATCATTTATTATGTATATCATATGTATCCTCATAACTTGATTTTCGGAAATTGTTGGTCATGTCTTTTTTAAATGATAATGTTACTTATATAGCCAACTAGTGATTCTACATATAATTAGTGAATTTCATGATGTTTCTTTGGTTTTCATGTATCCTTTTTATATTCTGCCGGATGTATCGTTTGACTTAATTGTAAGTTCAATTCATTTTATGACAACATCAATCCATTTGTTGTAGACTTGTAGGCATTGCAACAACTAATACTAGTAATTGTTATTTTAAATAGAGCAAATTACCTGAAAATGTATTTAACTTGCCACTTTTTACCATTGTATGTAGTCATCTTTTTTTTTTTTTTTTTTTTTTTTTTTTTTCCTATTGTGTGTCTAAACTTTCAAATTTGGTACATTGTGTGTATTTTGTGACTTTTTAACCTTGTAAAATGACCATTTTACTCTTCGAAATTTTGAAAATGTAAGGGTAAAATGGTCACAAATAGGAAAAAAAAAGATGCTACATACAATGGTAAAAAGTGGTAAGTTAAATACATTTTCAGGTAATTTGTCCTTTTAAATAATAATATTATCATTAATAGTTTTCATTGTATAATAAGTGCCATTTCAGTAGGTCAGGCATGATAACTACATGTAGGCATTGCAACCATATTGTTTATCAATGAACATTCTCTCTTTAAAAATAAGGGGTGTAGGGGAAGATCATAAAAGTCTAGGCTGAAAAAACTTTGCTTTGATCACAAGGTGTCTTTTATGGGTATTCAGGAAACAATAATGACAGGCAACCGTGGAATTTGTTTGTTTTGCCAACAACCATACAATTTTATTCGACTACTCTAAGAGCCAAGTTGTTAAGACCTACCCAACAATGCCCGATGGATAGCAAAGGAACTAACCAAGCACAGGCTCTGCGGTACTACTCCCTTTGCGGATGAATAAAGGGATAGTGGCTGAAGTTGAAGTATTGGTTTGTGGGGGTGCACCGAAAGGAGCATTTGATAATGCCGGCCAATAACCAGTTAGTGTCTCGCTTCGAGGTGCAGAACCCAAGCACAATACCAAGAGTTTACCATTAAGAAATGGTTTTACTACGAGATGGTCGGGTTCTTGTTGCTGGAAGCAACCCTTGTGACAAGTATGTGTTCACAAATGTGCTTTATCCTACTGCACTAAGCTTAGAGGCTTTTTCACCATCTTATCTGGATTCAAACTCATCCTCCCTACGCCCAAGGATTATCTCACCCAGGGCTAAAACTAAGATCCACTTTGGAAAAAAGGTGGCTTGTGGACCTAAATTCAGTCATTGTGATGATGGTGTCACCTTGGAAAAAGTGTAAATTGGCAGGGACACCTCAACCCTGTGTACCATAATGGTACCCATCAACCATACCCAGCAAAGGTTTGATGCCTGTCCTCCACCCAATACCCAACCATGCTGCGGAACGGAATCGAACACGCGTCCTTTGTTGGATCAAGACATCACATGGTTGGGCCCAGACTTCTAAGGTAGATGGTGTCACCTTCATTTAACACTCACTCGTTTTCTATGAATCAAAGGTTGTTAGTGCTTGATGTTGGCAACTCCACCAAGGCTGCCAGAAAGTCGTCTACCTATAATATAGGTGTAACAGCACCTCCATCAGGTAACGTTGCACCAGCTGGGAATTATCTACTATTTGTGGCTCATAAAGAAATTCCAAGTCCAGGAATTTGGGTCCGAATGCAGCGATAAATATTCAACTCTACTCATTTAAATATTGTAGATACTTTTCCCTTCTACATGTAATCTTCATAACTTGATCACCGGAGATTGTTGTGTCATATTAAATAATAGCCTAATATGGTTACTTTTGGAGCCAATTAGTTCTGTTTCTTATTCTCTGATTGCATCGATCTGTTAAATTCAAACAGTCCTGAAAGAACATCAAAAAGAGCTTAAACCCATACAAAATATAAATCTTAATTGAGGAACTTACTGCCTAACTGGGATATACTCGGTTCATTTGGCCAAAGAAAATGGCTAATAAATGTATGTTATATACTTGTATAAATAGTGATGACAGTCAGATGAATCAAATATAACACAAACATAAACAAATTAAGTGATAGAACTCATGATGGTGTGAGGAAATTAAAATATAATAATTTTACATAAACATTCCATTTGTTCCAGCCATCCAACAACTAATAATTGCCATTCCAATAAATTAATCAAGGTGGTCGATTGCTTGTTCATTTTTTTTTTAATTTTTATTTATTTATTTTTATTATTTGTGTATCTCTACCTTAACATATGATTTTCTGTTCCTGAACGTATTATAAAATGAAAGTGAAAATCTCATAGAATGCAAAACACTACCAACATCCTGATATAACCGCAAAGGAGTCATGTTATATATATAATTTGTTGTTTGGATAAAATCTATCTGAGTACAGAAATCACTTATTACAATTCAGATTTGTGACACTAGAGAAGGGCATATCCCTCTACCAACAAAAAATCATAGAATGTAAGTTGAATTAAGGTAACATACCATAGATAATATAATGGATGCAATTGTTGGTTTGGGGGGGTGTTAGAAAAATGGCTAAGATGCGTAACACAAAAAAATCATAAGATACAACCTATAGCTTCAAAGTGAGTAAGCATTTTCGCGCCCATCGTTCGTTTGATTGATTGTGCTTTGGGGTTTCCAAAGAATCACTTCTGAAGATAAAGTGAAGTTAAGTATATGAAGCATCCCTTTTCAATGTTATACATTCTGGTGAAAAACGACCGAACTTACTGAGTTCAAAGATTTTAGAAACTAAAAATCATGATTGGACCCCAACATGACTGTTTAGCAATCTTCCAATGTGGTATAAGATATACATAGGTTTCGTATATGTTTCATGGCTTTTCAGGAGTGCCTCTTATTCATCGAGGAATGCAAATTTTGGATTATTATATAGGATTGGTAGTGACTGTTCAGACAGTCACTAGAGCCCTTAGGACTTTCACCAAGGTAATTAGCGACGACACACCCTGTCATTATACTGATGCAATAATTAACACTCTGTTTAGTTGTACATTGTTGCTAATTTCATCTTTTGAGAGTGACTAACTTTTCACCCAGCGTTTCTCCACGCCTGCTAGCACGGTCATAGAAGTGGTGTGTTCCTAATGTCGTGTTGCATCCTCTAAAGCTCCAATTTCCTATAAATGTTATCTAATATTGAAAAATGACCAAATATAATTTTGGATAATCTTTCTTATATTGGACAAAATAAAACCCACCAAAACATCTGATAATCAACCCAAGCTTTTTATTTTTTATTTTTAAGAGCAATCTTTTGTATTTAATGAGTCTCTAAAAAGGATTATACTGGCTAATTGATTACATAGCTATATCAATATTTCTGTAGTTTGAAAACCGGGAAAATTAAAAGAGAGGAAAAATCGACAGTACAGCCGACCAAGTTTAACACTGCAAGTGTAATAATCTACCTCAAATCCATCTTAACTCATCCCATAAACGTGTATGTATGATAGCAGTCATCCATTGGCATATATCGTTTGAATCAATTATTAATCTCAATATTTTTATATATGAAAACTGATGAACAGTTTATATATATGAACCTCTTAATTGTTCATACTAGAACCTTCTATTAGACTGTGAGTAGTTACAGGTAGTCATGGTGTTGTAATACAACCAATAATTTTTTTTTTTTGTGTGTGTGTGTGTGTGTGTTTGTTTTGTTGTTGTTGTTGTTGTTGTTGAAATGGTGAAATATATTATCTCCCAAACAATATGTACACACAAGCATTATTTAAAAGGTGATGGACAATTCCCAAACACTCCTTAAACTGCTTACATCAAATAAGAAGTACATACTTCTGTACAAAACAACTGCTAACAAATGCAGTAACTAAGCAAACCAGAACATGACTTCACCACTTATTCACCAATTTCACCAGGCTACTTAGGATATTCCAACACTATGACTACATTTCCTTTTGTAAGATTACCTAGACAACCAATTTGCAGTTTACATCCTCACAAAACGTTGCTAAGTCCTATCACAAGAAGGCATCATCATGAGTGTAGAATCACTAAGAGCTAGCTCATTCCAATAAAAGGCTACATTTCCATTGCTTCATCAAGAACCAATAACCTTATCATTGGTTCTGTCTAAATGTGGTGCAAAGGAAGTGTCTAATACCAGGTCATGGGAAATTTTGCGGATTAAGAGTTTGTGAGAAATGGAAATCAAGAACTAAAAATGAAGACTCAATTAATCAAATAGCATATCGTATTGCAACAAAACAATAACTTATTCAAAAGTTACATAGCAAACAATTTTTCACATATCAACTTCATATTTACACAAAACAATTGAGAATTCAATCGAACTCTGAAGGAAACACGGGAACCATAAACTATTGCTATAAACAATACCAGTATATTTCATTCGAAATGGCGAAAGGAAGTTTGAATCCTTATCCTCCCAAAATCCTGGACTCGAGAGTATGGTGACAATTGTCATTAGTTACTGCATATGGACCCAAATACCTGGACTTGGAATTTCTTTATGAACCACAAATAGTATATAATTCCCTGCTGGGGCTATATTTCCGGATGGAGGTGCTACCACACTAACTTTATAGTCGACCCTTCCAACTGCCGTGGCAGAGTCACTGCTGTCAAGAATTAACAACCTCTGATTCATTGAAAAGGAGTGTGTGTTAAATGAAGGTGCCACCATTGCCACATAAACTGCTTTTGGGTCAACACGCCCTGATATGGTAAATTTAACAGAAAAACGTTTGCCGTAGTTGATTGTAGTGTTGGTCTGGGGCGACGGAATCCTCGGGCGTAAAGAGGACGAGCTTGAATTCAAATAAGATGGTGAAAATGCTTCCAAGCTCAATTCAGTAGGGTAAAGTACGTTTTGGAAAACATATTTATCATGTGCGTTGCTTCCACCAACTAGAACCCTTCCATCTCGTAGCAAAATGGCTGTGGAATGGTACACTCGAGGTCTCGTACTTGGATTCTCTACCTCAAAACGAGAATTAATTTTATTATCGGGTCGGTATATTACTGGGCTAAGAACCGGGTTCCTCCCAAGTTCCCACCCGGCAACCCCGGCCGACGCACCGTTGATGATCAAAACATGTCCATTGGGGATCAACAACATGTCACCCATCACTCGAGCCAAAGGCATGGTCTCCATAATCCATTGAGGATTATTGTCTGATATTCTAATACGTCCACAATTATTCAAAGCACCATCAAACTTCCCTCTATTTGCATTTGCAAATGCTCCCTTGGGTGCACCCCCACACACCAATACTTCAACTGCACCTACTTTCCCTTGTTTTAGGCGCAAAGGAAGAAGTACAGCAGAGCCCGTGCTTGGGTAACTCCTGGGCTGACCACCGGGCATCGTTGGGTAAGTCCTGACAACTTGGTTCTTAGAGTAGTTGAATAATAGAGCACGGTTATTAGCAAAGATGAACAAATTTCCATCTGGATTAAGAAATACAAATGGGTACAAGTTATTCTCAATGTTAGGGTCATTCGTCTGAACCAGAAATGGCAAACTAAGGGCCTTCTCAGTTGTTGACATCTTTGGGTAAAACTCGTAATTAAATGCCTGGCGACCGCCAATTATAATTTGACGACCATCTGGTAATATATGATTGGTTGCGTACCATCTTGACTGAGCCAACCCATTTCGTATCTCTTGCCAATCGCATGTGTTACACGATCTATAAGTTCTGACAACACGGTAACCATCAGCCCAGCCACCTGTCTGGACCAACCTTCCATCGCGCATCAAAGATCCAGAGGAACACCAAACATTTGTGAGTACCATGAGTGGACGTATGGAATTGGATGCAACATCATACTCAACAGAGTGTGCCGAGCAATCATTTGAGTTGGGACGACATCTACCATTTGGAAGAGAGATATTCGAGGTTCCAAAATCAGTGCGGTCATACATGACAACACGATCGTTGGGGAGTAGTTGCATGTGCATGGCCGAGATGCCAATGCTTGAACGTAGTACTGTCCATGATCCACCAGCGGCAGGACATGTAGGTGTGTGGAGGAGGAGAAGAATGAAGAGTAGGAGATAGTTATAAATTAGGGAACTCGAAAAAGTCATGAGTTTGTAATTTTGTTCAGGATTACTTCTCATGTTTTTTTCTGTTTCTGTATTGTTAGTAGTCGCTATAAGTAATGGTCCAAGCCAGCGAAAGGACAAAACAATTTAGAAGTATTCAAACCGATATATTAAAAATGTTATTTTTATATTCCAGTAATGATCATCAGGAGACCATGTTTTACATGAAGTATATTTCAAATAGAATACTTCGATTATATAATATGTATCTCTTGACAGAACTAACGACCTTGAATTTTCCATTTTATATCCCATAACAATGAAATTATGGTAACATTTAGTCTAATAATTATAACCCGTAGTCATGAAGTTGTAACAATACATAGTACAAATGATTGTCTGTTTTGTGGTATACATAATCTCAATCGATACTTATGAAAGTATATTATCCCAGAATCAGTTATCGTGTTGTTAACTAATATGAGGTAGGTTGGAAATATATGACATTCCAGTATTCCACACGTTCTTTTTAAAATTAGGTCGAATATATATATGTCCTACGTGCAGAGAAGTTAGAACCAGAGTAGGAAGAGAATGCTAGCTAGCTAGGTATAACAACTTTAAATTAAAGGAATAAGGAACCAAATGATAATATTTTTATTTAATCTACAAGAAATCAAATGTGAATGTAAACTAAAAATATGCCACACACCCGCTGGAATTGCTGTTGTCATTTTTATTATATGAATATATGAAGTCGCATGGATTTTAAATCGTCGAAGAAGACCATGCCAAGCTGCCAGCTGAAAATTTATTTGTTCTTTTTTATCTTGTAAAAACTAATGATCTAAACAACACAATATACCAATTGCAGTCAACTAACCTCCCCACATGCTTACTTTTATGAGCAATGCTATATATTTGTATAATTTCCTTCTACTTATCATCCTTTTTCACATAATTTATCTCTCTTAACCTCTTTCATTGATTGTTACACTTACTATAATTATAGATATAGAAATAGGAAGATTTGTAGGAACATGAAGTAAGAATATTTATTATTTTCCTACTTTTATATACTAATAGAATCATTTGCATCGTCCCCAATTAGGTGCAATATTACATACAAAAGAAAGTGTTATCCTCAAACGAGTGTAACACATACAACAATCACTCTACAAAGATCCTCGCTACAACACTCAAATACTAGACTACAAGTTAAGATCAAGATGATCTAAAACTGTACAAACTTTTTCTTAGGGTAAAAGGTAACCTCTGATAAAATATTATTACTCCAAAAAAATAGTTAAGTACAACGGACGTGAGTAAATCCCACACTTCAGCTCGAAGAAGGCAAACCAAAAACGCCTACAGTGCTTAAGACCTGAACAAGCATAGAAATGACATGTCATATTATACAAAATAAAACAACTCATCTAATCTGACCACGTAAACTAATGTCATAAGTATTAGCAAACTTAATTGAGCATCAGTCATACCACAATCATGAAACTCATCATTATCATAAGGGTTTTGGTCATGAGATATTCCTTCCATTAAGCTCTACATGCTCACTTTACTACCACCTTTAGAACCGTCAAATGCCATAAAACTAGAAGTTTCATTGAAGTCCTCAAGGACTTCATCATCATCACTATAGAGATAACTAGAACACCAACCTTAGAAAATGGATTGCCTACCTTTTTTCCTTCTTTAACCATGTCAGGATTGGTCTTCGAAATACAAGGAGGTAGCACGTTGGACGAACTTGGGGTGCTTGCATTGTTTTCCACATTAGCCTTTTGCATAGGAAGCGGCTTCCCATCATCACCCAACAACACAAGCTTCATCTCAAGTATTTGATTTTCAAGCTTAGTAATTTCTTTAACAAGAGGTGTAGTACTTGGACTGCCGAATGAATCAACAGTAGCACTTGACTATTTATCCATGTTCCCAAATCCATTATCAAAATCCGAATCTTTACTAGCAATAGAATCCTCATCCAAATGACCAAGAGCATTAAAAGCATTAGACGTGTTAACCACTTGATGGGAGGAGAAGCCTTTGTATTCTTAAGAGTAACCGGCCGATACTCCATCTTCTTGGTCTTAGAAACCCCAAAACCCGCTTATAAGTGAGATCCATTCGCTTGACAGTAGTAAACCCATCATTCAAGACCTCCTTTGTAGCTCCTGAAACTGGACCTTTGCCTTTATTACACATCCCATTAACCACAGGTTTAGGAGCGGCTTTAGGAGAATAATCATTCAAATGACCATAAAGCAAACATGTATCACACCAAGGTGGTTCCCACTCGTATTCAATGCAGATAATTTCCTTGGTATACCCTTCCCTACGAGTTTAGGAACAACCAAAACTAAATTGTCACGGAAATCATTAGAAGCATTGATTCCAATCAAATCTCTCGCATAACTACTATGTCCCCATGACTCCAAACACATGGTATTAGTATAAGAATCAAGCATCATAGGAGTGCCAATTTTAAAAGCAATCAAACTCAACTCATCTGGAGTATAAGCAACCATAGGGACATCGTGGAATTTCACCCATATCGGAACACAAGAGAAATCTTAAAAAGACTTACCGATGGAGACAACTTGTTGAGAAAGATGGGAATTCCACGAATCATCCAAGGTCCATCCCTAAGAATAGCCTTATCATCCTTTAGGGAAGAGAACTTGAAGAAGAAGAAACCATTCACGTTCATTGTAACTTTATGAAGCCCATATTTACCCCAATTATTATGCACGAACCATTCAACCACAGGGAATGCAAGTCTTTTCCTAATAAAATACCCATAAAGTGAATTTAAAATCTGCTCATTAGCCTCCTGAACCGAACTAATGGGTAAAACCACATCATAATCAGCATCCTTAGGTACCGTCTCATCAATGAATCGAAAATTAGCTTTCTTAGAAGACAAGGGGCTGATTTTAGAAGCATAAGTTGAGGGGGCATCCACATTAGGATTAGTTCAGGTGTGGTAACCACATAATCATTAGAAGGTATGGAAGCACTGCATGCATTATAGGCCTGACATTCAACATTTTTTACATGCGTTACAGGATCTGAACCACTCTCTAAATTATTTGTTTCATGTAACACATAAGTAACCGGCTCCCGTAGTTTACCATCAGTACCAGATAATCTGTTCGAAACAATCTCACTAAGAGATGGGAATGGGGACTCCATCGTTGAAGAAACCAAATTCATACCCCTTGATTCATTACTGTTTTTCTTATTCTTTTTTCCACCTCCCCACCCCAAATCAATGAAGCCCGATTCAACATCACAGAATCACAAACGAAAACATACAAGAAGGAACAATTAGCGTATTACCTTCAATTAACGTAGGAAATCCTTATAAATTAGGGTTTGATAAACGATGAGCATACGAAACATCACGTGTTGGGATCTAGATACGATTAACAATAATAAAGGAGAATGGAACCAATGAATGAATGCATGCGAATCAAGCTATTAATAAATTAAAGATTTGATTGTTTTACATGCAAGAATATAACATGCAAGTTTAACCTTTGGAAATGAATAAAAAGATAGCCCTACTGAGTGCGATCAAAAATAAGGCTGGGAAAAAGCTTTTATAAGGCTTTGTTTCAATTCTGTCTCACAAGATTAAACATTTCAAAACCAACACCAAACTATCTGAAAGTTAGAAACATATGCATGAATAGTCCCTCCACTTGATGGTTAAACAATGAGATTGAATTTTACCATGTATTTTTGTAACACCCCCAAAATTTGATACAGCGGAAGACTCAACAAGCTTTCGGGGTGCTACGGGGATTGGTATCCATTCAAAGTCATGAAAGAACGAGATAAAGTAAACATAAGAAAAACACAAGCATAACGGGTTTTAAAGTTTACATTTATCCCAAGAATTATCCAAAGTAAGGCCCAAAAGAAATAAACATAGGTCCACAATAGTTTATCAGAGTTTTAGAAAATAGATCCATAACCGGTGCCATTGCCAAGTCTCCAATCCTAAGCATCCATAGAGCATCACTTAATTACCTGAGAAAACGTGCTAAAAGTCAGCTTTCGCTGGTGAGATCATAGGTTTAAGTTCATAATTCGCTATAGTGGACATATACGCAAAATGCTTGCTAACTAGACTAGGCCTCAATCATCCAACCAAAATATCCAACCAAAATAATCCAACCAAATCAAATTAACCAAATCAAATCAACCCTATAGGTGCACGCTATAGCTCAAATCAATCCAATCAATAGCTTACCTAGCTCAAGTCTAGGCCTCGCTCTATAACCAATCCAATAGCTTACCTAGTTCGGGACTAGGCCTCGCTCAACAACTAAATCAATAGCTTACCTAGTTCGGGACTAGGCCTCGCTCTATAACCAAATCAATAGCTTACCTAGCTCGGGGCTAGGCCTCGCTTAATCCTACCTAGTTCTATAAGCATAGCAAGTTTTGAAATAAATAAAGCGATAATAGTCCACATAAAACATTTGCACGTTTCTCACCCCAAGTATTGAAAACAAAGTTCAAGAGTAAAAGTGGGGCTATGATTCATCTCAAGTCCAGAAATCCTCAAAAGAAATCGATAGAAGAAAGACGTAAGCAAACTCAGGCAACTCACATAAAGGCAACTACTGACTCGACAATTCCTAACAATATCAAACTCGTGTAGAAATCATTTCCTCAAAAATCAAATATTCCCATTCCCGAACGTATTCTGTTTTACTTTCCAAAAATAACCATTTCTCGAATTAACTTCATATTAATTTGAAATTCGACGTTTGGTATCCATATGGGTGAAGGGTTGACACAACTCAAACCAAAAAGCCACAACAAACAAAATAATAAACCATCTGTAGGTCTAATATTAGCCCAACATATTATTTAAATAAATCATCGAAGCTTATCAAATCCGTCGATTTGGTAATCTCCCATATTTATTTACGTAATATATCGTTCCAAAATTATACCCAACCTAAAGCACATAGCACAAAGAATTCTATTTGGTATATATCGTAGTCAAATAAACTTCCTATATATATCGTCGAATCGGCCAAATTCCAAGAGATACATAGTAATTTATTATCCTAAAACATATACCACATCCTATGGGCGTTGCGGGATACAATGCCCATTAATATACTCATTTTATATAAACAAATAACTCGATCTAATCCGTCGATTAAATAAGTCATTTGATATAGAAAATGTTTATATTAATCGTCACATATCCGTGACAACACAAAAGTCACAATATAAAGCCCACTTGGACTTTAAATAACCACACTTGTATAACTCGATAAGTTTATAAATATATAAAAATCGTTATATTTTTATTTATTACTCACCCGACTTATTAGTTTTCGCCGTTATTTATAGTTATTATGTATAACAATATTCCGATATTTATTACACTATTTGCATAGTATAATAACTATCGTTATATTATTATAACGTTTACTCGTGGTCGTTTTATTACTAATATACGCATATATATATATATATATATATATATATATATATATATATATATATATATATATATATATATATATATATATATATATATATATATATATATATATATATGTACGTTTATCACGTCTATATACGTATATAAACGATTATATTATCAATAATATTATTACGAGTATTATTTTTAATGTTTGACTTTTAAATATTTATCGAGACATAGAATTTGGTCACATGTCCGAGTCATGATTCTCGGCTCATAGTCCAAGTCCAACATAAGAATCAAGTCAAAATAAATAAATCGTCTCCGTCCAAATCAAACCCATATCCACGTGCTACAACAAGAGGGTCCGACTACGGCACCCAACTAACCTATCTCCGTCATCTAATGACCGTCTCACAATCGGTCCCCAAATTCCACATTCGACAACACATCTCCAATATAACTCGTAATTCCAAATATACCACTTCAAGTCCAAATAACAATCCATGGTCAAAAATCACAACCACGACAACAACAATAATAATCCGACCAGTAAACATAACAGCCGAATATATAATCAATTACGGGTTGATTTACCAAGTCAACCCGGGTCAATATTACGCCCGAAACAAAGTACGGGAGTCCCACCCGAAACCATTAGGTCTCGGCTTGCTCTAACTCGAGCCAAAACCGACCCAAACAACCCCCTTGGGGTGTCGGCCGAGAATCCAAACGACCACAAGGGTCAACCAACATCACAAACGAGCACCAAGAATCCAATAATCATCAAATGGCGAGAATAACACAACCAAGAACCCAAGCCGAGAGCCAATGCTCTCGGTTAAGCCTCGACCCATCGAGAACATCATGAACCCGGATACCAAACACTTTTCCTTAATCCATTTCATCAAAACCCATTTAAATCTCGCGTTAATAACCAAGAAAACCCGAAAAGAAAATAAATTCGTGACCCTAGGTCACGACTTTAACCAAAATACGAGCCAAAGCTCATCCTACCTTCGATTCCAAAGACCAAATCGAAAGGATCTTCAAAACCAAGACAAATAATGACGAATTTGTGGTGAAATCGAGATGAAAAAGGTAGATATAGGGCGCGTGTTTATATAGATCAGGTAGAGTATGATGTGGGGAGTTGATTGGTGGTGTCGGTTTTGATGGGGGAGCGGCGGTGACGGCGGTGGTGGCCGGAAAAATACGGCGGCTAGGGTTTGGGGGTTGAAGAATAAGTGTAGAGAGAGAGTGTGTGAAAATAGTGAGGGTGTTGTGTGGGTGTGTTGCTAAACCGGATCCACAAGGACGATTTAATGTAATTTTTAAAAAAAAATCTTTTTAGTAATAATAATATGAATAATGAGAGTGTAGTGGGCTAAGTAGCCCGGTGTAAATACACGGGCCAAACCCGAAACCTTAAATAACCAAACAACTTTCTCAAATTGAACTCGTTCCAAAAATAATCAAAACCTCGCGATACGTTCCAAAATAATAATATCCAAACCAATATTAAAATAATTAAAATTGTTAGGTTAACCTAGTGCCGGAGTCAATGTAGTGCCAAAATAACGATCTCAAAAATAAGTCATCACGAACGAACCTAACCAAACCATAAATAAATAATCAAATTATCATAATTAACGTACGATCAAATTCACATTCCAACGTTCATAAAACATCTCGTCACAATAAACTTTTCGAAAATTCCAAAATTATAATTTTTAATGTAATGCGGGTTTTAAAAACGGCTCCCTATTTTGCCAGTTGTCACATCCTCCCAGCCTCAGAAGGAACCCGTCCCGGGTTTCTCTCGGAACAGCCCATCTACGAAGTAAAAAGCTTCGGATATCTCTTTCGAAACTCATCCTCACGTTCCCACGTGAATTCCGGTCCATGCCGCGAATTCAAACGAACTTTGATGAGCGGGATGCGACTTCTCTTAAGTCGTTTAATCTCTCTATCCAATATCTCAATCGGCTCTTCCACAAAATTTAAACTCTCATCCACACGAATATCCTTAATTGGTATAATTGGCGTTTCCTCCGAAAGGCACTTCTTCAAATTGCTAACATGAAACACATCATGAACTTTATTCAATTCCGGTGGTAATTCCAATCGATAAGCTACGGGCCCAATTCTTTCCAAAATAAGAAATGGTCCAATGTAGCGGGGATTTAGTTTCCCACGTTTCCCAAAATGTATCACACCCTTCCAAGGCGAGACTTTCAGCATCACTTTGTCTCCAACCTGGAATTCTAGGGGTTTACGCCTCTGATCGGCGTAACTTTTCTGCCTATCTCTAGCTGCTTGCAGTCGATCTCGAATTTGCGTTACTTTCTCAGTAGTTTCTGATGCGTGGGAATCGCAACAGGCTTTACCTCTCGAGGGATCTCGAGAAGCTTACAACCCCCACCAGGCAGTGTACATGATCGTTGTAGTATAGTATAGTGACAAGTACCGGGGGATTGATCGTTCAGCTAGGAATAGTGTCGCTAGGATTAGAAAGCCTAAATACTAGTTCTAAAGATGAGGGAAGATTATTTTTTATGTTTTTATATTTTTTTGAAAGCAATTTAAAATCTCGGGTTTTGGAAGAAGGGGCGGAATTAGTTGCTAATCAACTAACCCAATACTAAGATGCAATCAAAATAAAATACTAGAAATGAAAATAAACTAAATTATACTAAAGTTGTGAGTAGTAATTGGAGAAAATGTGTTTACTTAGATTTCATTACTCCTTAGATATCTTTTACACGTTAATTACTTGTTATAATTGCATGGATGACGGATCGTATTCCTTAATACCATTCATGGGGTGGCACACTTAACTCCCCAATTCTATGAGCTCTTATCTCCTCCTACACCATGCCCAGCACAACTATAGGGATCGTAAACAGTGGCTCATGCATTAAATACAACCAATAAAGACCTAGTGTGCGTCGGTTCATGTTTCTTAAGACGTTCAAGCATGTTACCAATTGGAGATCTGCCAGTTTTCTTAAGCCTAACATATAAATCATTCATCCAAGACAAGAATAAACAAGTAATCAACACATAATCAACATCTAGGTTTTATTAGATCTAAGCAAACACAAGATAGATCTAGCCTAGCATGATGGAATTAAGACAAGAACAAGATATAGACAACCAACACATAGACATATTGATTGAATTAAAGGAACACTTATCTTGATTAAACATGCAAGGTATCAAGGGGTTGGAACCCTTGAAAAACCTGTAAAGTTACACCAAAATCGTACTTAGGGTTTCTCTCAAAACTTCTCTCTTTTAAATGTGAAAAATTAGAAAACTATATATAGAAAATGGGTCTGACGGCGTCAAGACCAATTTGGTGACGCCGTTACCTCGCCGCCAAAACAATTCTCGGACTGCCTAGATCTACATTTGACGCCGTCAAGTACAAATCTTTTCCAGGCCGTCATGGCTTTTACTCTTGACGCCCTACCTTCATGACGCCGTCAAATCTCTTCTGGATCGTCATGGAATTTTACTCTTGACGCCGTCAGGGAACTACTCTTGACGCCGTCACCTACTGTTCCCAGCATGGAAAATTAAGAATTTGGCGTTTTCTTCACTTTTATGCTCCAAAAACGTTCGAATTGCTTCCTTTTCCAGATTTCACTACCAAAGTACCTAAAATCACAAAAGGAATGATTTAGGGCAATATTTGATCAAATAAATTCGAATTCGGGCTTAAATGACCCCCTAAAAACGGATCATTTTTCACCTCATCATATACCCTTACACTTGAGATTTGCTTGTGCTCAAGCAAATGCGCTTTTATTCTACTCAAAAGACAAGTTAGGGGTCATTTAACACTAATATAAAAGTAATTACAACAATTAATCGTTCCACTAAAGACCAATAGACAAGCACGGAGGTCATACACAAGCACCTCACAAATAGTGTTTAGATACTCACATCTCTCGGGTGTAATAAAGTGTAAATTACAATATGGAAACGGAAGATATCTCTCACTACCTGTCATAGCAAAATAGATTACCATAGGCTTGGGAAAGGATCAAAACTCCACCACATGGCGTAAGCACCTAGGATAAACTATCAAAGAGGTCTTTTAAAGGGTTGTAACGTTAGGTGTAGGGATATGAAATACACGGTTTTGTTGGATAAAGGAAGTTTTTCTGGTGGCGAGTTAACAATCTTGGTTAATTACATGTACAATATGGCGTTGCTAAGCCAAGACTAGACTCGACTTAAGCTAATAAATGAAAAATAACAAAAACATAAAATGAACATAGAATAAAAAGGGATGGTAGTCCGTATGTTTTTCTCTTTTTCTCTTTTTTTTCTATTTTTTTTCCATACACTCTTACCCTACCATCCAAAATAATACATCATAGGGAATTGAGCATTCCCCTTACACTTGAATTTTTACATACTTTACATTAAACTAATCTAATGACTCGAATTAAGAAAATCAAAACACTTGGAGCACTTTTAAGATTAACGCACATATGGGGGTAATAATATGATGTTCTTCCCCATTACTCCATAAATAAGTACTTACCCATGAGTCCCAATCGTCCCAAAACAATATGTACAAGGATATGACTCAACTTAGCAACCATGTAATCAATTAGAAAGTTAACTTAGGGTTTAACAAATAACAATAATGCACTAAAAATGAGCGCATACACGGAAGGCTAAGGCGATTTGGGTGTACATTTAAGTGGGGTGTAACAAATTCTTCCTTTAAGTAAGATGCTTAAAGTTAGAAACGAAAAGATAGGCTCGGAGGGGTGTACTAGGGGTATCGTGTACTAAAAATGAGTACAACGCTAAGGGTGTGGGAAAAATTAGTTGACTTAACTAGCCAAGTAATATGACTTAAAAGGTCAAGTAATTATGATACGGGTTTAACACAAGGGTGATCCTAATGCCTCTTATCATGTAGTAAATCCTACTACACGAATGTAGTCTCACTAGCGGTCTCGGGATGCATCACTAACGCAAGTTCTAGAATCTAAATGCTACCGGTACACTCATAAGCACTAATAATGAATGCTTTTCCTATCAAATCTAAAGGCGAACCTCACATATTTGGGTGGAAAATTTTTCTGAATATACGGTTATGTGCTAGTCATACAATCTCCTATCCATGAGACGCTTGCTATGGCTAAAGTTTCACTCCTAAATGTTGTAAAAAAATTTAAATTTGGTGCTAAAATTGCACTAACAAGTATTTCTCATAGTTTTATTACACGTCTACCATTAAATAAAACAAACTCAAGCGAAAGTGCATATGTAAGGTATCATCTTTTTACCCTCCCCTTACACTTAAGATGAACATTGTCCCCAATGTTCAAGTAAAGAATGTAAAAGTGAAAAAGTAAAAAGAATGAAATCAAATACTCCCCTGATTCGCTCGGTATGGATAATAGGTGGCCAGGTTAAATCTTCCTCCAAGAAAATGAACAATCAAAGCTTCCCTTCCAGAATATAAATCATCTTCTTGTCATACATAACCTGTAAATCCTGAGAAAATAGACAAGAAAACCTCGCGTAAAATCGGCGGCATCCTATATAAGTTACTAAATCCTAGAAAACAAGATAATATATAATGCTTATGGAATGAAGTTTGCAGATCTCCTGGAGATTATAAAACTTAATAATTCACAAAAACCATAAGACTCCGTTAGAAAAACAAAACCGGTAAAATTTCCAGATTTTTACTCCTGACGCCGTCAAGAGTAAACTCCTGACGCCGTCAGAATTGACCTGCAGAAATTCTTATGTTAAGTTTCTGGAAAATTTCTGGAAAAACTTGGTCCTACTTCCTGGAAAATCCTGCAAAACTTCTTTATGACTCAATACAAGCATTTGACTCTAACAAATACGAATATACATGTTCACTTAATATTGTGGAGAACCATGATCGGTTTGTTTCTTAAAAACATATTTAGGGTTTCCCCTTACACTTATCTTTTGCAAAAATACCTTTAGGTGGAGTTAAAACTAGGCCAAAACAACAAAGTAAAGTATTTCCACATTTAGTTTAGAAACATGATCTACCAACAATAAAAATAAAGCATGCATACGGAAACAAATAACAAACAAACAAATAAAATCATACAAAACATGGGTTGCCTCCCAAGAAGCGCTTTTCTTTATTTACGAGTCTTGTAGCTAGATTCAAGGTCATGGGTTACTACGTGATCTCATCATTTGAAATGATATACCCCATGTAGTTGCGATCATTACTGTTATGGTAGTAGTGCCTCAATCTGTCGATACTCGCAATCACCATTCCACCTAATTTACTTCTCAAGTTAGCTACCCCATCTTGGCTTAATCCTTCGATTGTGAATGGCCCATACCACCAAGGACTTGGTTTATCGGGTGGTATTGTTGTTTCCAAGTGTCTCAAGAGCACCAAGTTCCCTTCCTCAAATGGTGTATGATTTTCTGCGGGTCGAGTATGTTCGAGTTCGACCTGAACCTTATTGCTTTTTCTTCTTTCATTTTTGGCTTTCTTATAGCTTTTGATTCTTGCCTCCCATGCAAGAATTTTATTCTGAACACGAACGGGTGTCGTGCCAATGTTGTTTTTGATCTTTCTCCAACTCAAATTCTCATGCCCACTTCGCGGGGTCATGGGGAAGCTAATCTTTCTTTTTACAGATTTAAGCTCAATCTTCCTACCTTCATACTTAATGACAGCCCTAGCGGTGGTGAGGAATGGTGCCCCAAGGATTATTGGCATGCATCCATCCCCTTTATCATCGATGATCATAAAATCAACGGGGTACATGAATCCTGCGACATTAACTAATACATCTTATGCGATTCCTAGGGGGTATACATACGAGTGTCCAACAAGAGATAACCTAACACGAGTAGGTGCTGGCATTTTTGACGTTAGTTGGATGTAAATAGTTAGGGGCATAAGATTTACTTCCGATCCTTGGTCGGCGAAAGCACTAAGATGTTTCAAGTCCCCGATGCTCGTTGGTATCTCAAAGTTCCTGCATGCTATCTGCTTAGTAGCCACTTTTTGTACCAATAGCTTCTCGAATACTGATCCTCCAGGAAGCGTATCATACTCATCTTTCACTTCTTCCTCTTTCTCATAAACCTGTTTAGAAGGTTGGTTACGCCCATCACCCTTAATCCAATTTGTTATGGTGTTTTTGTTTATATCATGTTTCAGGTAGTAACTCAAAGGTTGGGATTCTGGTGGTTTTTCTAAGGTTTGTTTAGCAGGAGTTTCTACCTTCTTGTTATCCTTTTGGACAATGGTGATGGAGTTAACAAATTGGGTGGTGGGAGTGGCGCTTTCTTTCCTTGTAGTATTCGTTCGGGGGTTCTCTGGTTGGCATACTCCTCTAACAGACTCATCATCTCATTCATTTTCTCCTGCATCTCCTCTCTTTGCTTATAAACTGCTTCCTCGAATCTGGCAAGCCGATCAGAGTGAGTTGCCATATATTCTCTCATCCTAGCTTCAAACTCCGAGCTAAGTTCCTTGGGAGGGGAACAAGGTGGGGCATAGTACTGGAAAGTCTCAACACTTTCTCTAGAGGGCGACTCAGATAATGGTGCCGAAGTTGGTTTTGAGACAGAATTGACAGTGGCTCGTTTAGGACTTAAAGGCCTCCTTTGCCTTTCCTCAAAATAGTCAACCTTGGCCTCACGTTTGCATAGGAGTTCATCGGGGATTTCGGTGGTTCCTCCTGATGTTGAGACTGCATTGATAGCTGCTTCTACAGTATGATTAAACTCCCACATTTCCTGATTATCAGTGGCGAGCTCCTCGATAATTGCCCAAGACTCCTCGGCGTTCTTATCACGCAGTTTACCTCCCGCGGCCCTATCGATTGTGCGCTTAGTGTGATAGTCAACATGGTCGTAGAAAATCTGGACTAATAACCAAAGGTTTATACCATGATGAGGGACCTTGTGGAGGAGATCCTTAAAACGGGCCCAAGCTTCGTAGAAAGTTTCACCCTGCTGCTGTTCAAACATCAGAATGTCATTTCTAAGCATTGCAGTCTTCCCCGGTGGGAAGAATTGAGTAAGGAAGCGATTGGTGAGGTTATCCCATGTGGTGATGGATCCCGCGGGTAAACGCTCAAGCCATTGACTAGCTTGATCCCGTAGAGAGAATTGGAATAGGCATAAATGGGTAGTCTCTCTAGTTGCAACATCTAGGTCTATGGAATCTACGATTTTGATGAAGTCCTTAAGATGTTGGTTTGGATCTTCGGAACGAAGTCCATGGAATGCACATCCGCTTTGCACCAACCGGATGATGTCAGATCGCAAGGGGGTCACATTGGCTCCGGTGAGCTCAATGGTGTTTCGGTAGCCTTGGTGGCTAGGTCGGGAATACTCTCCTAAGGTTCGGGGCCTAAGGGGTTCTAATGGTGGGTTTTGTTGTGGTGGGATGATGGGTTCAAAGATGTTACCACCTTCCATGATGTTGGGTGGTGAAGAGTTACGAACAAAAGCACAAAGAAATGAGATAGACTAAAGAAAACCTAAAAATAAAATAAAATCTTACTAGAAAGGAATCTAGCAAGTAGACCTAATAAAAAGAAATTCTAACCTAGACAATAACTATTCCCCGGGCTGCGGCGCCAAAAACTTGATGCGTGGGAATCGCAACAGGCTTTACCTCTCGAGGGATCTCGAGAAGCTTACAACCCCCACCAGGCAGTGTACCTGATCGTTGTAGTATAGTATGGTGACAAGTACCGGGGGATTGATCGTTCAGCTAGGAATAGTGTCGCTAGGATTAGAAAGCCTAAATACTAGTTCTAAAGATGAGGGAAGATTATTTTTTATGTTTTTATATTTTTTTAAAAGCAATTTAAAATCTCGGGTTTTGGAAGAAGGGGCGGAATTAGTTGCTAATCAACTAACCCAATACTAAGATGCAATCAAAATAAAATACTAGAAACAAAAATAAACTAAATTATACTAAAGTTGTGAGCAGTAATTGGAGAAAATGTGTTTACTTAGATTTCATTACTCCTTAGACATCTTTTACACGTTAATTACTTGTTATAATTGCATGGATGACGGATCGTATTCCTTAATACCATTCATGGGGTGGCCCACTTAACTCCCCAATTCTATGAGCTCTTATCTCCTCCTACACCATGCCCAGCACAACTATAGGGATTGTAAACAGTGGCTCATGCATTAAATACAACCAATAAAGACCTAGTGCGCGTCGGTTCATGTTTCTTAAGACGTTCAAGCATGTTACCAATTGGAGATCTGCCAGTTTTCTTAAGCCTAACATATAAATCATTCATCCAAGACAAGAATAAACAAGTAATCAACACATAATCAACATCTAGGTTTCATTAGATCTAAGCAAACACAAGATAGATCTAGCCTAGCATGATGGAATTAAGACAAGAACAAGATATAGACAACCAACACATAGACATATTGATTGAATTAAAGGAACACTTATCTTGATTAAACATGCAAGGTATCAAGGGGTTGGAACCCTTGAAAAACCTGTAAAGTTACACCAAAATCGTACTTAGGGTTTCTCCCAAAACTTCTCTCTTTTAAATGTGAAAAATTAGAAAACTATATATAGAAAAATGGGTCTGACGGCGTCAAGACCAATTTGGTGACGCTGTTACCTCGCCGCCAAAACAATTCTCGGACTGCCTAGATCTACATTTGACGCCGTCAAGTACAAATCTTTTCCAGGCCGTCATGGCTTTTACTCTTGACGCCCTACCTTCATGACGCCGTCAAATCTCTTCTGGATCGTCATGGAATTTTACTCTTGACGCCGTCAGGGAACTACTCTTGACGCCGTCACCTACTGTTCCCAGCATGGAAAATTAAGACTTTGGCGTTTTCTTCACTTTTATTCTCCAAAAACGTCCGAATTGCTTCCTTTTCCAGATTTCACTCCCAAAGTACCTAAAATCACAAAAGGAACGATTTAGGGCAATATTTGATCAAATAAATTCGAATTCGGGCTTAAATGACCCCCTAAAAACGGATCATTTTTCGCCTCATCAGTTTCCAAAATAAGCTCAGGGCCTGTGAGTTGACTATCCCCAACTTCTGCTCAACCAATAGGTGATCGACATTTACGACCATACAAAGCTTCAAACGGTGCAGCCTTAAGACTTGTGTGGTAGCTATTGTTGTAAGAGAACTCCGCAAGGGGTAGATATTTCTCCCAGCCTTTACCAAAGTCTATTATGCATGCATGAAGCATATCCTCCAAAGTCTGAATAGTTCTCTCACTTTGACCATCGGTTTGGGGGTGATATGCAGTACTCATATCAAGTCTCGTCCCCAAAGCCGTTTGTAGTGATCGCCACAATGCTGACGTGAAGCAATCTCCTTCACATACAACCTCGCAAGTTTGTCAACACTATCATCTTCACTAATTGCCAGGAAATGAGCAGACTTAGTCAAACGATCCACAATTACCCATATAGCCTCGCAACCGTTAGCTGTCTTTGGTAATTTGGTAATAAAGTCCATCGTGATCCGCTCCCATTTCCAAACCGGGAGTTCTGGCTGCGTCAATAATCCTGACGGTCTTTGATGTTCGGCTTTAACCTTAGAACATGTCAAACACTTACTAACATACAACGCTATATCTACCTTCATATTTGGCCACCAATATAACTTTTTCAAATCCTGGTACATCTTGTCAGACCCAGGATGAATAGAGTATCTTGACTTATGCGACTCGTGCATAATCAACTCTCGAATTCCTCCATACACTGGTACCCAACTTCGCTCTCCAAAACATAATACTCCATCAGAACGCTTAACAAATCCTTTCTCATTTTCTGCCATCCTAAATATGTTCTCAGCAGCTCGATTTTCTGCTTTCAACGCTTTCATTTGAGCTTCTAATATTTGAGACGGTAATGGCGATACGATAGTCATCCTTAATGACCTAACTCGTAACGGTGGAATTCTCTCCTTTCGACTAAGAGCATCAGCAACAACGTTTGCTTTACCAGGATGGTAGCGAATTTCACAATCATAATCGCTTAGCAACTTAATCCAACGTCGCTGTCTCATGTTGAGCTCTTTTTGATTCAAAATGTGTTGTAGACTTTTGTGGTCGGTAAACACTACACACTTGGTTCCATACAAGTAATGTCTCCATATCCTCAAAGCAAAAACCACAGCACCTAGCTCCAAATCATGGGTGGTGTAGTTCTTCTCGTGCTTCTTGAGTTGTCGGGAAGCATAAGCTATCACTTTCTCTCGTTGCATTAACACAACTCCCAAACCTTTGTAAGAAGCGTCACAATAGACGACGAAGTCCTCGTTACCTTCAGGTAACGCTAAGATAGGAGCACTACACAACATTTCCTTAAGTAACTGAAATGCTTCCTCTTCCTTATCTCCCCATTCATACTTAACGCTCTTTTGAGTCAATTTGGTCAACGGTTTTGCTATCTGCGAAAATCCCTCAATGAATCTTTGGTAATAACCGGCTAAACCCAAAAATTAATGAACTTCTGTTGGGGTTATAGGTGCAGCCCAATCTTTAATCGCTTCAATCTTAGCAGGATCTACATGAACTCCTTGTCTATCAATTACATGACCCAGAAATTGTACCGTCGGAATCCAAAATTCGCATTTAGAAAACTTGGCATACAGTTTCTCCTTCCTGAGCAATTCTAAGATAGGTCTTAGATGCTCCCCATGCTTCTTCTCACTCTTCGAATAGATTAGAATGTCATCGATGAACACAATCACAAACTTATCTAAGTAAGGCTTACACACCCGATTCATGAGGTCCATGAATACCGCCGGTGCGTTGGTCAACCCAAACGGCATCATCTGAAACTCGTAATGCCCGTAACGGGTTCTGAAAGTCGTTTTCGGAATATCTTCCTCGCGAACTCGAAGCTGATGATATCCCGATCTAAAATCGATCTTCGAATACACACTCGATCCTTGAAGTTGATCGAACAAATCGTCGATCCTCAGTAACGGGTATCTATTCTTCACCGTTAACTTGTTCAACTCTCGATAATCAATACACATGCGAAACGATCCATCCTTCTTCTTCACAAATAAGACCGGGGCTCCCCAAGGCGAAGAACTTGGTCTTATAAATCCCTTTTCGGCTAACTCCACTAATTGCTTCGACAACTCTTCCAATTCAGTAGGTGCAAGACGATAAGGCGCTCGTGCTACAAGTGCAGCACCAGGTATCAACTCAATCTGAAATTCCACTTGTCTAGCAGGCGGGATTCCCGGCAAATCATCGGGAAACACATCCGAAAAATCACGAACTATAGGTACATCTCCAATGCACTTTTCCTTCTTCTCCTTCTCTCTTTTCTCAGAAATTTGAGCTAAGAAAAGGTAACATCCTTTTTCCATTAGCTTCGGCAATTTAGTGCAAGATATGACCGCTAATCTAGATGGACCTCTCAAATCCTTTCTATCTCCTGGTATGTTCAGAATCTCCTTGCCGTATGGCACACGCACGATCTTCTCATCGCAAATTATATGAGCATGAAACTTCGACAACCAATCCATACCAATAATAACATCAAAACTTCCTAACGTGACGGGTAGAAGATCTATATTGAAAGGACGATTCAGGAAGTTTAACGTGCAACCGCGAATGATAGTCTTAATCCTCTTTATGTTCCCGTTAGCTAACTCTACATCATAACCAATTCCTAAGGCCATCGGGGGTTTCTCTAGCAAGGGTGCAAACTTAGTGGACATAAAACTCTTATCGGCACCAGTATCAAATAGTATGGAAGCATAACGATTATTGAGAAGGAACGTACCAGTAACGACGTTCGGATCTTCTCCTCTCTCGTTCCCAAGTGCATACACTCTTCCATGAGCAGCTCCAGCTTCCACACGTTGGTCCCCATTATCTTGTCATCCACGGTTTCCTCCAGCTCCACGGTTTCCATTATTGTACCCATTACCACCCGATCCTTGATTTCCTCGGTTCCACAATTCCCTACACTCATTCCTATAATGTCCCTTCTTTACACATCCATAGCAAGTAACATTTGCCTTACTCATAGTTTCAGGAGTAGCTTGAACCATAGCAAGTGGTCGAGCTCTACAATCCTTAGCTATGTGTCCCATCTTAGAGCAATTCTTGCACATCACAGTACATCGACCAGAATGATGCTTGTAACATCGATTACACTTGGGTGCATCTCCATTATAGTTCTTCTTGTCTCCATCTCCCATAGCATAAGCTCTAGTAGTTGTTTGTCGCTTGTTTTGACGATCATTACCCTTAGAGTGATCATCCCTCTTCCTCTTTCCATTCTTGTCCTTCTCAGCTTCTTCCAATGCCAACGAGTCCATCAATTGTTGAGCAATAGTGATGGCCTCATGAATGTTTGCAGGCTTAGCAGAAATCACATCGTTCCTTGTAGCTACCGGCAACCCATCGGTATACCTCTCAATCCTTTGAGTCTCAGTCCTAACCATATCGGGACAAAGTAAGGCTAACTCTTGATAACGGCGATTGTAAGTTGCCATATCGGTACCTTTCACCTTATGGTTCCAGAACTCAATCTCCAGCTTCTTAATCTCATTCCTTGGGCAGTAAGTCTGAATCAGCAAAGACTTAAATTGCTCCCAAGTCATAGCATAAGCCACATCACTCCCAACCGAGTTACGGTAATTGTTCCACTAAGTTAAAGCTTCATCCTTGAAAGTAAAAGAAGCAAACTTTACCTTCGTATTCTCCGCGCAACCACTGACATTAAACACTGACTCAGTCTTTTTTATCCACCTGACCAAGTAGACCACTCCTTCAGTTCCACCAAACTCAACGGGTCCACAGATCTTAAACTCCTTGTAGTTACATCCATTAGCACGAACAGGTGGAAATGTTCCAGCAAAATTGTTGGAATGATTTGACTCAGCTAGTAGCTCAGCAACTCGTTGCTCCACAAGTTGATTGATCATTGCTTGATCCACAGTAGGTGCATTAATTGGAACATGATCATTGTCTCCCTGAACATCAACATTTTGATTCCTGTTGTTGCGGTTAGTAGTGTCCAGGTTATCAGGAGTAGGGGTCTCAACATTTCGAGTAGGACGGCGTCCTCGACGACCAGGGGTAGTCATTGCAGGACCAGTTCTGGTAGCTCTAACAGGGTTTCGTCGTGGGGCCATTGATCTGAAACATCATACAAGTTCGTGAGTCTCTGATAGAACTTATCATATGCTCAACAAGAATTAAATCAACGAAGCCAAGTCATGGAAAGAATATCAACAGTACACCACAAGACATCAATAAGGTGAATAGGAACTCAATTTCCATAATATCCAAAAACCACATAATACCATATAATAATAACCATCAACCATACAATAAAGATCCAACATCGTTCCAACTACCAAAAACACAACAGATAATAATCGTTCCAAACGAGACGAATAATCAACAAAATACACCAAAATAGGGTAACTAGCTTTTCCAACCGAACACTCTTCGGTTAAGAAAGCAACAAGATAACATAGCTCAAACATCTAGCCACGCTGCTGGCGGAGGCTCCTCAACTCCTGCCTCAAGCCATCAAGATCTCTCCATAATGATCCTAACTCCACACTATGGGTGTCGCTGTCTCTCTTGAGGTCAGCCACCTCCTTCTCCAGCTCGGCATTCCTTTGCCATAACTTGCGGTCGGCCTCTCGAGCTGTAATAAAACCTCGCTGTAAACTCTCAATCTGCTCGTGAACCTCCATCAAAACTCTCCTCATCTCAGTCGTCCTGCCCACAACCACAGTCATATCAACTCTCAGATCTGCTATAAACTCTCCAATAACTCTCTCAAGTCGATCAGATAATCGCGACATCCTCTCGCCCTGTGCAGTAATCTGAGCCCACATCCTACCAGTCTCACCTAACTCTGCATGCTCAGCAGAAACCTCAGAAGGTGCATCCAACTCAACGGGACTACCAGGTGGCAACTCAAACAAAAATGGATGATCAGGTGAAACAGGCTCAATCGGATGTATAGGTGAATCAGGCTCCTCAGCCTGAGCTGGCGGCACTAACAAATCATCATCATCAGGCATCTCCTCCTCCTGAGGGTCATCCTCCTCCTCAGGATCATCATCATCACCCTGCTCAGCCTCCTGAGGGTCATCAGCCTCATCCTCACCCTCGTACTCCTCCTCCTCCTCATCGGAAGAGTACATCATCAATCGTCGTCTCCTAACAGGTGAGCCATGTGGTGAAGGGGTAGGTGATCTAGGACGACGATGCAATGATGCAGGTGGCGCCTCTGACAGGAGAGAGTGAGCATCTATCTGTAAAGGTAGTGAAGTAGGGCGTACCGACATACGTGCCGTAGCTCGGTGGGCAAAACGTGGAGCCACACGAGCCAAAGCCTGATGAAGAGTAAGCTGCCTCAATGTACCAGGGAGCCCTAGAGAAGATGAGGGTCCCTGCGTAGATGCAGCAGGTGGTGCTGAAGTAGAAGCTGTCGGTGACACAGTAGCTGAAGGCATGGCAACCTGGTAAGGGTCATCAGGAGCCATGGTAAACTGTGCTGGAAATACCGGTGCAGTAAGAATATCCTCAACAACATCGGGCGTACGGGAGGCCATAGTCTGTGACAACGGCGTAGGGTAGGTGTAAGTGTTTCAAAACAACTAAACCGCGAACTCAAAATACCATATCAACATCATCATATAATCCCAAATCATATATAACCAAGAAAGATTTAAAATACCGCATTACTAAAACCATTCGTAAAACAATTAAGCCATATAATTCCTCAAAACGCATATAATTCCTTAAAACACCATCATATCACTAAATCAATAAACCTCAAATCCTCAAATCATCTCAAGAATCCCAAATCTAAAAAATCATCTCAATATACCTTAATAATAATAATGATACTTCGGCTTGGCGCGCTGGCGGGCAATGGTCGAGGATCATTTTCTATAAAAATCGGTTATAGTTTAGGTGTCTATTTACCTAGTTCTCGATAACCTTGGCTCTGATACCAATCTGTAACACCCCCAAAATTTGATGCAGCGGAAGACTCAACAAGCTTTCGGGGTGCTACGGGGATTGGTATCCATTCAAAGTCATGAAAGAACGAGATAAAGTAAACATAAGAAAAACACAACCATAACGGGTTTTAAAGTTTACATTTATCCCAAGAATTATCCAAAGTAAGGCCCAAAAGAAATAAACATAGGTCCACAATAGTTTATCAGAGTTTTAGAAAATAGATCCATAACCGGTGCCATTGCCAAGTCTCCAATCCCAAGCATCCATAGAGCATCACTTAATTACCTGAGAAAACGTGCTAAAAGTCAGCTTTCGCTGGTGAGATCATAGGTTTAAGTTCATAATTCGCTATAGTAGACATATACGCAAAACGCTTGCTAGCTAGACTAGGTCTCAATCATCCAACCAAAATATCCAACCAAATCAAATTAACCAAATCAAATCAACCCTATAGGTGCACGCTATAGCTCAAATCAATCCAATCAATAGCTTACCTAGCTCAAGTCTAGGCCTCGCTCTATAACCAATCCAATAGCTTACCTAGTTCGGGATTAGGCCTCGCTCAACAACTAAATCAATAGCTTACCTAGTTTAGGACTAGGCCTCGCTCTGTAACCAAATCAATAGCTTACCTAGCTCGGGGCTAGGCCTCGCTTAATCCTACCTAGTTCTATAAGCATAGCAAGTTTTGAAATAAATAAAACGATAATAGTCCACATAAAACATTTGCACGTTTCTCACCCCAAGTATTGAAAACAAAGTTCAAGAGTAAAAGTGGGGCTATGACTCACCTCAAGTCCAGAAATCCTCAAAAGAAATCGATAGAAGAAAGACGTAAGCAAACTCAGGCAACTCACGTAATGGCAACTACAGACTCGGCACTTCCTAACAATATCAAACTCATTCAGAAATCATTTCCTCAAAAATCAAATATTCCCATTCCCGAACGTATTCCGTTTTACTTTCCAAAAATTTCCATTTCTCGAATTAACTTCATATTAATTTGAAATTCGATGTTTGGTATCCATATGGGTGAAGGGTCGACACAACTCAAACCAAAAAGCCACAACAAACAAAATAATAAACCATCTATAGGTCTAATATTAGCCCAACATATTATTTAAATAAATCATCGAAGCTTATCAAATCCGTCGATTTGGTAATCTCCCATATTTATTTACGTAATATATCGTTCCAAAATTATACCCAACCTAAAGCACATAGCACAAAGAATTCTATTTGGTATATATCGTAGTCAAATAAACTCCCTATATATATCGTCGAATCGGCCAAATTCCACGAGATACATAGTAATTTATTACCCTAAAACATATACCACATCCTATGGGCGTCGCGGGATACAATGCCCATTAATATACTCATTTTATATAAAAAAATAACTCGATCTAATCCGTCGATTAAATAAGTCATTTGCTATAGAAAATGTTTATATTAATCGTCACATATCCGTGACAACACAAAAGTCACAATATAAAGCCCACTTGGACTTTAAATAACCACACTCGTATAACTCGATAAGTTTCTAAATTTATAAAAATCGTTGTATTTTTATTTATTACTCACCCGACTTATTAGTTTTCGCCGTTATTTATAGTTATTATGTATAACAATATTCCGACATTTATTACACTATTTGCATAGTATAATAACTATCGTTATATTATTATAACGTTTACTTGTGATCGTTTTATTACTAATATACGCGTTAATTTATATATATATATATATATATATATATATATATATATATATATATATATATATATATATATATATATATATATATATATATATATATATATATATATATATATATATATATATACGTTTATCACGTCTATATACGTATATAAACGATTATATTATCAATAATATTATTACGAGTATTATTTTTAATGTTTGACTTTTAAATATTTATCGAGTCATAGAATTTGGTCACATGTCCGAGTCATGACTCTCGGCTCATAGTCCAAGTCCAACATAAGAATCAAGTCAAAATAAATAAATCGTCTCCGTCCAAATCAATCCCATATCCACGTGCTACAACAAGAGGGTCCGACTACGCACCCAACTAACCTATCTCCGTCATCTAATGACCGTCTCACAATCGGTCCCCAAATTCCACATTCGACAACACATCTCCAATATAACTCATAATTCCACATATACCACTTCAAGTCCAAATAAGAATCCATGGTCAAAAATCACAACCACGACAACAACAATAATAATCCGACCAGTAAACATAACAACCGAATACATAATCAATTACGGGTTGATTTACCAAGTCAACCCGGGTCAATATTACGCCCGAAACAAAGTACGGGAGTCCCACCCGAGACCATTCGGTCTCGGCTTGCTCTAACTCGAGCCAAAACCGACCCAAACAACCCCCTTAGGGTGTCGGCCGAGAATCCAAACGACCACAAGGGTCAACCAACATCACAAACGAGCACCAAGAATCCAATAATCATCAAATGGCCACAATAACACAACCAAGAACCCAAGCCGAGAGCCAATGCTCTCGGTTAAGCCTCGACCATCGAGAACATCATGAACCCGGATACCAAACACTTTTCCTTAATCCATTTCATCAAAACCCATTTAAATCTCGCATTAATAACCAAGAAAACCCGAAAAGAAAATAAATTCGTGACCCTAGGTCACGACTTTAACCAAAATATGAGCCAAAGCTCATCCTACCTTCGATTCCCAAGACCAAATCGAAAGGATCTTCAAAACCAAGACAAATAATGACGAATTTGTGGTGAAATCGAGATGAAAAAGGTAGATATAGGGCGCGTGTTTATATAGATCGGGTAGAGAATGATGTGGGGAGTTGATTGGTGGTGTCGGTTTTGATGGGGGAGCGACGGTGACGGCGGTGGTGGCCGGAAAAATACGTCGGCTAGGGTTTGGGGGTTGAAGATGAAGTGTAGAGAGAGAGTGTGTGATAATAGTGAGGGTGTTGTGTAGGTGTGTTGCTAAACCGGATCCACAAGAACGATTTAATGTAATTTAAAAAAAAATTCTTTTTAGTAATAATAATAAGAATAGTGAGAGTGTAGTAAGCTAAGTAGCCCGGTGTAAATACACGGGCCAAACCCGAAACCTTAAATAACCAAACAACTTTCTCAAACCGAACTCGTTCCAAAAATAATCATAACCTCGCGATACGTTCCAAAATAATAATATCCAAACCAATATTAAAATAATTAAAATTGTTAGGTTAACCTAGTGCCGGAGTCAATGTAGTGCCAAAATAACGATCTCAAAAATAAGTCATCACGAACGAACCAAACCAAGCCATAAATAAATAATCAAATTCTCATAATTAACGTACGATCAAATTCACATTCCAACGTTCATAAAACATCTCGTCATATTAAACTTTTCGAAAATTCCAAAATTATAATTTTTAATGTAATGCGGGTTTTAAAAACGGCTCCCTATTTTGCCAGTTGTCACAATTTTCATCACCTCCTCTCAAGCTCATGGCTTAAACATGTCAACCAAGCCCAACTTTCACAAAACAACTTATGCTGAGCTATACCCAACCCTTTATTAAACACATTTGCAATGTTATTTGCAGAACCAATTTTCGCAGTGTTTGTAACCCCTGAAGAAACTTTTTCCCTGACCAAATGTAGATCAATTTCCGAATGTTTAGTTTTTTCATGAAAAACTGGATTTACAGCAATCTGGATAGCAGAAGTGTTATCACAATATAGAGTTGCAGGTAATAAACCATCAACCTCTAGGTCTTATAGAATTTTTTAATCCAGATAAGTTCATAGGTTTTAGATGCTAAGCACCTATACTCAGCTTCAGCTGATGACCTAGAAGTGGTGGCTTATTTTTTATTTTTCCAGGAAATCTAGTTATTAAAAAATGGTTGTCCACACAGTTTGAGCAAATGACGATATCTTCCTACTAATAATAAGAATAATAACAACATCAAGCAAAACCATAATAACACCATTTGTACTTTTCAATGTGTATAAATCTTATTAGAAATAAATCAAAGATTTACAGTGGAATAACTCTTGGTTAAACTATTTCGGTTGAGTGATAAATGAAAACACTCCTTTGGGAACGACTAGAGGCAGCTAGCTTTGCTTAGTTATTGCTAGGAGAGGGGATCATATCAACTGTAATGCTAATTATTACTTTAGGTGTTTGTTTAGAATCCTACCTTACCTCGGTTACAAAGTTTTATTTAAATAGACAAAGGAATAATGTGGATGCACATGGGTATAGTAGATCACTAGCCTTGGAGTAGATAGCACGTGCCTAGTATACTAGTCGGAGCGTACGTTTGATTTTCCAATGCCGAAAACTTTTGTATCCAAGATCTTACTTTATCGTCCTTTGATAAGACCTTACTCTTATCTTCCCAACAAGTTTCCCGCCTATTCCCATATAGAGATAAGTCTTCATGGTAACTGAGACATTTGTCAGTTCTCAATCCCTCTGGTGTTGCTTGTAGCTCCTTATACTTTACTCTCTGACACCGCATAAAGTTTGTAAAGTGTTTCTTCAGTTGGTCTTCGACTTCCCTGAAGCTTAGTTGTTGATTGAGCTTTATACAACTCTAATTGATTTCTTATATCAGTGAGTTTACATCTACATATAAACATTACTGAGGTACCTATCACTCACAATCATCAGGGTGTACTTTTTGATAACCATCAGGGAGTAACACTTTCTGATAACCATCAAAGAGTATGACATTTGATTTCCATTAGAGTGTGACTTACTCTCTGATCCTTATCAGTAAGTGTTGTTCTCACTGACTTATATTAGAGACTTAATAAATTAGCATTTTATGTTTAAATACATTGTCAGAGACAATTGGGTTAAAAATCAGACCCATCACAAAAATACACACAGAAACCTAATACAAATTTTCTGGAAACATGTCACTTAGCCTAGTCTGCATTTGAGAAAGCATACATGTTAAGTTTATCGCCTTTTTATTAAACTGAATACGTGTTCCTGGGGCTTGTTTCAAATACCTTAACACCTTCAATGCATCAATGAATCAGACTGAAGAGGAGCATGCATATGCTTACTTAAACAATGAACTACATATGAAATATCAGGTCTAGTAACAGATAGATATATGAGTTTACCCACCAGTTTTTTATACTCTGTCATGTTTGGTAAAAGAAATATTTTTCCGACCTTCTAGTTCCTTCCATGGCTGCCCCTTTCAACCAACCCCGTGGGTTTTGGTTTTTGAACTAATAAGTCCCTTACTTATTAATTAATGTCTGTTAGTCAATTATGGTGACTACCGGTATAATTAACGACAATCTATTATTTCGTGGAACATATTTATATAATTAATAAATATACAAAATATATTAATTACATTAATATACGTATCCACTGTGCATACGTGTGTGCACCCGATAGACTAACATATTTCTTAGCCATAATTATTAACTAAACTACGAGCATATACCAACATACATATACATGGCTTTGTGTAATCTACATAACTGAAGCTAATAATTTTTTATATATATAATGAGCAAATGAGCTAGCTATGAGCCAGATTTCTTGCTAAACAGGTATGGTTGTGCATGTATTTTTTTTCTCTTGATTATTTTCATAGAAATATGAACAATTGTAAAAGTTGATTTTCGAAAAGATGAAAGTGGATATTAAAACTAATAGATGAGAATGAGACAACATGGAAGATGATGAAGAGAGGAAAAATAATATGTTCATAATTTTTTATGAAGAATCGTAGTTTTGAAATATATGATCCATGCAAACAAGCGTGTACATGTGTCCTGCAAACAAGCATATACTTGATATTTTCTCGATTAGTTATTGGAAGATATCATGCACAGTGTGCACCCAACAAGCGATATTGAATTTCTACTAGCATTTTTGTAATGGATGTTTTCATGAAATGCTTGCAACATGTATTAAATTAGGCTGACGTACGTTTTCATAAATGATATATACGAAAAAACTCTATAGCATGTAACTTTAATAAAAATAGCATCATGTTTACATTTTACAACGAGATACATCACTAAACATACATACAATTAAAGATAACGGTGTTATAACAATATAATAAAAACACTCAAAAATATGCTCACTGCATTTTAACCCAAACACCTGGACTTGGGATATCTTTGTGAACCACAAAAAGAAGATAATGTCCCGCCGGAGCAATATTACCTGAGGGTGGTGCGGTTACAACGACTTGGTATCTTGATATCCCCATAATCTTGGATGCAACGCCACTGTCAAGTACCAACAATCTTTGATTCATAGAAAATGAGTGAGTGTTAAATGCAGGTGCCACCATTGTTACTTTGATTGAGCTTGTATCCACAATGCCCGAAACTGTAAACACAATAACCACTTGTTTCCCATAACGAATTATATAATTATTTACAGGCAAGATTATTCTTGGTCGTGTGTTAGATGAGTTTGAATCCATATAAGATGGTGAGAAGGCCTCCAAACTCAGTTCAGTAGGATAAAGGACATTTGTGAATTCATATTTATCGTGTGGGTTACTTCCACCAACAAGAACACGTCCATCTCGTAGTAAAACTGCTGTGGAATGATAAACTCTAGGTTTGGTGCTTGGATTTTGTACCTCAAATCTGGAACCGATGTCTTTATCGGGTTGGTAAACAACTGGAGTGAGAACAGGGTTCCTCCCAAGTTCCCACCCTGCAACACCAGCTGAAGCGCCATTGATTATCAAAACCTGACCATTGGGAAGCAACAACATGTCACCCATGACACGAGCGAAAGGCATGGTCTCCATAACCCACTGGGGGCTATCATCAGAAATTTTTATACGTCCGCAAGTATCCAAGGCTCCATTAAATATACCTCTATTTGCATTAACAAATGCTCCTTTTGGTGCACCCCCACAAACCAATACGTCAACCTCGGCCACTGTCCCTTGTTTTATCCGCAAAGGCAGAAGTACCGCAGAGCCCGTACTTGGGTAACTCCTTGGTTGACCGTCAGGCATTGTCGGGTAAGTCTTGACAACTAGGTTGTTTGAGTAGTCAAACAATATAGCACGATTGTTGGCGAAAATGAACAGATTCCCATCAGGATAGAGAAATACAAATGGGTATAGATTATTCTCAATATTAGGGTCGTTGGTTTGAACCAAAAAGGGCAAACTAGGAGCGTTCTCCGTGGCTGACATCTTTGGGTAGAACTCATAGCTAAATGCTTGGCGACCTCCAATGATAATTTGCCTTCCGTCAGGTAATATATGATTGGACGCGTACCATCTTGATTTACTCACGCCATTTGGAAACTCTTGCCAGTCACATGTATCACAGGATTTATAAGTTCGGACGACGCGGTAACCATCAGCAAATCCTCCAGTTTGGACTAATGTACCATCGGGCATTAAAGTTCCCGAGGAACACCAGACATTAGTGAGTACCATAAGTGGACGTACTGTGTTTGAAGCAACATCATACTCAACAGAATGGGCAGAACAATCGTTTGAGTTGGGACGACATTTGCCGTTTGGAAGAGAGATGTTGGAGGTTCCAAAATCTGTTCGGTCATACATGACAACACGATCATTGGGGAGTAGCTGCATGTGCATGGAGGAGATGCCTATGCTTGGGAGGAGAAGAGACCACGTACCACCTGCAGCAGGACATGGTTGGGCATTGATGAGGAAGACAAGAAAGACTAAGAGGAAGGAAGTTAGTGTCATATTTTGTATTTTTATGCTCTTGTTAGTGCTTCTTTGCGTTTTTGTGTGATATAGGAGGTGTAGATTGTGGCTTTAAATAGAAGTGGAAGTGGTTAAATATCTCAGTTAATTAAACGTATTGTGATCTCAATTATATTTAAGAACCCTTAGGTCAACTTCAATTATTTAGGATGAATTGTACATGATCAAATACTAGTAACAACCATTAAATATTCTCCGTTGATATTATTACGTTAGAATTATAGGAAGTATATACATTCTTGGATCTGTTTGGTTGTTAATCTATAATTTGGAACTTAAATTTTCTGAATATTTATTTACAACTCTTATGTAGAGATCTTACTCCAAAACTTAACGCACTTTAAACTTTTACCATTCAACACCTTTTGTTGGCTGTTCCGTTGCTAATTCGATACGGAAATTGGTTTCGAGATAGTGGGGATTCAATGACTACCTAAAACAGCTTCATAATCTAATTTCTTGGGATGATCGACTCGATGAATTTAGACACAAAAATTAAAATATGTTTCGATGTGTTCATACAAACCACCGTGCGATATAGGAATCGTGTTTGCTTTGATTTGAAGCGTGTTAGGAAGTATACGGTTTATGAAAATATTAAGGGCTCGTTTCTTAAGTTAAGTGCTTTGGAGACAAATCTACTTTTGCTTCTTAATTGAGAGAGAAGTTTTTGTTGACCTCCTTAATAAGAGAAAACAAATGTTTTGATCCACTCATTAAGTGAAAATAATAATAATAATAATAATAATAATAATTAAAAAAAAAAAAAAAAAAAAAAAAAAAAAAAAAAAAAAAAAAAAAGTTTCTTTCACGTTCTTGGTTTAGTCACAAAAACAAAAATGAATTCCCTTATGGATCGATTGGATATGTCCTACGTGATCCTATTCTCGCTTGTAAAATCTCAGTGCAATATATTTTTCCTCCTCTAGCATCTTGCTAATTTGAGTTCTTCAATTAATTGGCATTAAAAAAAAAGCTCATGTATGATTTTCTTTGTGCGTGCACCACCGTGTAATTATGGGTATATCTGTCAATATCATATGAAATGTTAACATGTACATGTGTTTATATGTTTGTAGCTTTCAGAAAAATCTATAATTATGTTTGTACAGAGAGCTTCAATCACAAATTATCAGATTCGCAATGACCCTGGAAATGAAAGGTACTAAGTGAGTCTTTTGTAGTTTTATTCAGTTTATAACTTTATATTGTACTAGTAAATTTTTGCAGGTTAAAACAGCTAACTTAATTTACTACCTCTGGATTATCGTGATTTCTTAATCCAAAATAATATATTATCTTGAATGAACTCCTATCAAACGATGCATTATTGTATAAACTGAATTATCTTAGCTAGCTAGTGTTTGACATTCCTTCAATCAACTGATTCTTTTGTAGTTTATTTTAGTTTATGTACATAACTGAAAAGGTTGTGTTTGTTTTAGGTGCAAAGAACTAACAACTACAGGAGGAAGAACATACCAAATTACTCCCTCCGTCCCAAATTTATTGTCCAGTATTGACTTTTTTAGTCTTTCTTCTTCAACTTTGACCTTAAATATTTTTGTGGGTGTTATATAATATTTGATGCAAAATATATAAATGGATTGGGTTTTAAGTCTACTTTTCAATGATATAATTTTTCATCAAATATTATATAATAAAAAATATATATTTGTGGTCAAAGTTATACCATTTTGACTTTGAAAATTCAAAGTGGACAATAATTTTGGGACGGAGGGAGTAATATTTAAACATTATGTGTTTGCTTTATCGAGCCAATGATTAATTCTTCTAATAATTAGCAAATCAAATGATATCCAATTAAAATAGGTAGAAATGTCTTTCAAGAACACGGTTATTAAATAATTATACATTCCATTCTCATAAGTGATACCTTGTACGACCCAACAAGTTGACATTAAAGAAAGAATATTGACTTTTTATAATCGGCGAAAGGTGATTTCATTACAATGACAAGATTTTTTTACTTTCTAAGACTAGTTATACTGTCATTAAATGTTTAATTCCAGTCAGTAAAACTTCATCGTCTTTTCCATCTGACGAAAAAAGTCACAAACAAATTAAAGGCATCACTAACGTCTACTCTTAAACAAAATTGCTAAAGATTTACTGACCAGAAAGTCAGAAATGGCTGTACAAAAAGTTACTTTATTAAATAGGGTAGAAATAATGGTTAAATTAAGGTGGCAAGATATTTTAGTCAATAAAAGTCTTGATATAAGCATACACTGTTAGATATTTGTATTTTTGGGTTATTGCAATGTGAAGTCACAATAACGGGTCTCAAAGACAATACTCATTTAACTTACCAGTTTTGACACTGATTTATATATCCAAGATCCCCAATCATTTCGTGTAACTTTTTTTTTCTAGCGTCTTGCTAGCGTTTTATAAACACTACTACAAAAAAGGCCATAGAGCCCGGTTAAAAATGGTCATAGTGCCCGGTTTTGCATGAGGGCTCAAAAGGGGGGGGACTCTATTAGGAATTGGCATAGAGCCCGGTTTGAGAAACGGGCTTTATGATGTATAATAGAGCCCGGTTTTTTGACTGAAAACCTTGCTCTATATGATTAAAAAACCCATTTTTAATAAGCATAGACCCCTGTTTTTTGACTACAAAACATGGCTCTATGGATTTTATTTTTTACTTTTTTAGTTTTTATTAAATACCACATGTATACATTATATTCCCACAACACAACCATAAACAAGCAGAATCAGCATCAAAATTGTAACAAAACCATAACCAAGAAGGTCTATACCAAAACCAATGTATTGAAGATCCAAAATCAGTTTCACAACAGTTTAATACGGGTCCTATACCAAAGATACTAAATACCACTAATTAAACATCACAACAACACACTGAAATGCATGAGCTCACGATCGATGTAGTCCAGCTCCTTAGTAGTAAAAGGCTTATCTATACGCTATATTTCCAGCAGTGATGTCAAACTTTAAGAAGAAAAAACAGCCAAATCCCGACCTCTTCAGCTCTTGACCTCTCAAACCTTTCAAAAATGCAGCTGCAAGGAATCACATACCAAAATTAACCTAGGCAAGTCGGCTGGTAATTCCAACTGAATAAGCAAGTGATATTACTACAAGCAAACATCATGTCTGTTTACAAGACCATGTTTAATAAATATTGCCATTGATTATAAAATGGATGTGGCTAGTTCAACATGTTATCTATGGCCTCTCAAGACAGATTGTGACATAATGCAACTGGCTGAGGTGCCAAAGTGAGCAACTTGGGCCATGTAAACGAAATTACAATTTAAGACAAGTAATATTTTTATTATGGGTCAAATTTCAACAAGTTAGGGCCATCAGCAATGGGTCAGTATTCATTGGAAAACAATGTGGATGGCAAATTGTAAAGTATTGTTTAAATAGGAATGTTATAAATACCGAATCAAATTCTCGAATGGCGCCAACCATTTTCTTCATGATACCCTTAAAAAATAGCTCAGATGTAACTTCCTTCTTTGTAGACAAGAACAACTGAATCATGTGCTTCTTCTCATCATATTCATCCAATTGATGGTACCTGCCATTATATTAATATAAGATATTTCAAAACTAATGTTTTATTATCAAGTACTCATAAACATATACGAAACATCAACTAAGAAATCTACAAAGTACCAACACGGGTTTCATCTGCAAGAAGATTCTCATAGTGGTTTGATCTTTCCTCAAAGTCTATGTCTAATGACAACGAGCAATAATGAGCTCAGCAACATTCAAACAGGGCTGCGGAGTGGCTGCTGCAAAGGGAATAGCAGTAGTAGAGTTGACATCTTCACTCTCCTTCCCTTCAGACAACAAAAAGACAGAAACTTGAAAACAAGATAAATGAATTATAATTGTAATATAAAATTTTCAGCGAAAATAAATTACAATGCGTCTTTGAATAGATCTAAGACTCCTAACCTACTGAAATACTTCCTAAACACTTGCTAGACGTACTATCTATAAAGATATATCCTAAAATCTCATTCACTGGTGAGCCATTAAAGGGATAGTTAACAACCTTTCCAGTGAACTTTGTGATGAAAGTTATATTTTGTAAGAAAGTTGAAAAACCAACCTTTCCAGTGAAACTGTCTGAAATAGCCTTTGAATTGGTAGCTGGGGGGTACATAGTTTGTCCAAAGCCTCAACTTAGTCTCAGCCTTCAGCTTCCTCCTGGCTTCGTCTTCCATCATACTTGCACTCCACTCGACATATTTTGCATATCCCTACACAAAAGATAACAAGGTAGAGAAAGCAAAAAAGTCAATCCATTTTCTTGAAGTATCAGGTCACAAATATAACTGTTTAGGCATGGACAGAGTAGTACACAAAGAATATACTATCATACATTCATTGCCAGATCCTTTGTTGTTTCACCGTCAGAGTAGTACACAGAACCAATCAGATTACTAAACTTGACAACACCCTCAAGAACAATGTAAACCTGTAGGAAGGGTAAGTTAGGAAAACTTTCAACTCATCAACACCTTTAGATTAACGTATTTGATCGCATTCATTTTGCAGTCATAAAGGAGGGCACTCAAACCCTCGCAAAAAAAAAAAAAAAAAAAAAGATGTATTAAGCAGACAAACGACCAAGACATTGCTTACATCTGTGTTTAGCACACGAATCTTGGTTGCTGAATCAGACCAGCTATGACAGTATCTGACTATGATTATTACATTAGACCTATCTAATCTTCAAGCCCCTATATGGCTACAAACATTCACATAGCAATAAACATCAGTGATTTAGTCAAACTCAGATGCAGACTCCCCCAACAACATTTAAAACCAACAAAACAAAAGCAAAGATTATTTTAGAAAAATAAAAGGCAGGTTGTTTTCAATGAATGATATAGATAATTAAACAGTATGGTGGCTGCTGACAATAAGGCCTAAGAAATAACATTCATGCGCAATTGTGAAACAACAATTGTTAGAAATACTACACAACCCAAATGAAATCATTCATTAGTAAAGCATCAAAATTGGCACCCGTGATTCTAACAAATAAGTTCTAGGTACAGGCCGACTCATTGACACTATGGACAGTTTTTTATGCCTATACTCACAATTCACATTAAAAAATACCTATTTTGTAGCAACGCCATTCAATTGGCATCAACTGTCATGACCTGGTCTTTCAAATGAATTTTATGAAAAAACCAAACTAAAGCACTCAAATTAGAAAAGTTACTTATAGATAATCATTTGTTAAGAAGAACCATGTTAAAGTTTCAAAATAATAATGTTGAACTTCTGAATATTGAAATCCGTAATCAAGTCTGTATATGTCCTATTAAAAATGAAATGAAATGTAAATGCATAACGTAAATAGCAAATGGGAGTGCTAATCTCTTAATGTGTCCATTGCAGATCCACTTTCATTATTTTTCATACGTTTTCCAGTTCAGGCGAAAGAAAATGTCTAATATAGTAAGCTAATACTTCAATATTTCAAGGATTTTAAAAATAAATATAACTTACTTGTTGCGAACAAACAATGAATCTTTTAAAATATCCAATCTCTCTACTGGGAGCCATAAAGAATTAACACTTACAACTTGTTACCATGGTAAACATGACATAAACTATACACAACAAAATCACTTAGGCACATCAATGCCCTTATAATCTTTAAGTAACCATGACAAAAAGTCAAACTCTGCTTCACAATAATCCATTTAAAAATCAAACAAAAGAGAAACAGGCAAGTAATTAGATGAGTAGAAGATACCAAGTGTAATCTTTGTACATCCTTGTGGCTAGAGATCGATGCATAAATAGGATACAAGCCCCTCAAACTACAATAAATTCCCAATTAAACAAGGAAAGGGAATCGTCATGACAAAAAGGTATTAACATAACATATATTAAATACACAGATAAGAACAAGATACCATGAGCGAGATGAGATTAGCAGAGGTGTCCAAATGTGAGATGGGGAAATGGTAGAAACCCTAATCAATTTAGGGGGAATTGAAATATTTGAGCAAAAGGGGGGAAATGAAATTAAAGTTGAATTCGATGTAGAAAATAAATGGTGGGAGTGAGGGATAATGAATATGCGAATTTGATTTTGGTGAAAGTTTTGAGCGGGTTACAGGAAATGCTTAAGGTGGGGTAGAGGAATATAGCCCGGGTTTGTATAAGAAAAGAGGGCTCTAATGGTTTACTATATAAAGCCCGGTTTTAGAGTAGAGAACATGGCTCTATATTAGTAATAGAGCCCGGTTCTTTCGAAGAAAACATGGCTCTATACTTTTCCAACATAAAGCCCGGTTTTCTGAAAGAAAACATGGCTCTTTACCCTTTTCCCAAATGCTAGATCTCTTTAGAGCCCGTTTTTCACTAAAACCGGGCTCTATTAAGGGGGCTCTATTCACAAATCTGTAGTAGTGAAAAATTGTGTTTCATAATAATAATATAATAATAAAGTGATCTTAATAATAATAATAATAATAATATCCAAGATTCATTTAGATGAATTATTAACAAGACCTGGATTCAATTAATTATCCAATTGAGAAAAAAATAATAATAATAACAACGTACCAGGATTATAGTTATTAAATCTGATTAGTGTAGAAGCAACTAACAAAGTCATGATCGAGATCAGAAAAGAATATGTAGATCTCAAAATGTATATCAAATTCTCATGTATTAAACCTTGCCCGGAGTACATTTTTTCATGTTGTCTAGGCTTATCTAAATTATCAGTATATAGAATTGGTGAAGTTCATGCATGCACCATATGAGTATTTAATTATAGGATAACCGGTAATTATAATTATAACACTACAAAAAATAGTGTTATTCTCAACACTTATTTTGTCACGGTATGGACAACTATGGCCTTTTTTTTTATATATGGATAATAATTTTGCTACATTTATAGGTGTCACAAATATTTTAAAAATAATCCACATATATAAGTGTGTACAATTACAATAAAGCTACACGTATAGGTGTAGCAAATGTCTCCACACTTTTATTTTTGAACATTTTTTGCAAGTTTGCCACACTTTAAGTAGGGACATTTAAAGAATGTTTTCACACTTTTAACCATAGACATTTGGATAATATCTCCACACTTATATGTCGAGCAAAATTTGTCATACCCATTATTACCACACATGACAAATGGTATTCATTTTCACCGCACATTCAAATTGCAAGATGTGTGAATTGGGATATGTGACTCTTTTATATATGTGTAGGTCAACTAGGAGCTTCAAGTCTACTAGGAGTTGATAGTCCGCAGTCCATTTTATGAATTGGTGTCTCTCAATTTCTAGGGCACAAAGTTGCTCAGGCACGTCATCGCCAACTGTCTTGTAGTTGCGATGTTCGTTTCTTTCTAAAACCTTGGTCATTAGTATGTTAAATAGGCCTGGGTGGACATTAATGATATGGCTGCCTGAGTGTATTGAAATCCAAGCATGGGTTGTGTAGGCCTTCCTGGGTATAGGTGTTGCTGATGGTATTGAGTTTACATGTTTTGAGCTGCCTGGAAAGTTGATTGTGGAATGTTTTGTGATGGGGTAGCATTGTAACTAACTAGTTGTATTGTTTGAGGTATTGCCTGGTTGTTAGGTTGTTGTAAGTTTGGGTTTATAGTGTGTGTTTGTGGTCTTTCCTGATCTGATTGTTGGTTTTTGCGCATTAGCATATCTAGGAAAGCTATGCTCTCCTGGTTAAATCAAGTGTTGTCATTTTCAGCTTCAAGTCCCATCTTGGAAGTTGACCTCACAGTGTGTGGTGTATGAATTATCATTTTTTTCTAAAATATTGATGGTGTTCGGTGGTGGATTATCTGATAATGATGTTAAATTCATTAGAGTTGGTTGAGATATTATGTTGTTATTGCTTTGTGTTAAAGTTTCGCGTCCTTCGTCCGTGTAAGTGATGTCCTCAGGACCGGGTTTACATTGGGTAGAGGTGGTAGTGGTGGAATTTGTTTATTTTGTGAGGTCTTTTTTGTTAAGTAAAGTTTGTAGGTCAAGTTTTTATAGGAGTGAAATAATAGATTTCGTATTTTTTAGAAAGGATGTGTATTTCAGATCTAGTGTTTTCTGATGTTGGAGTACGAATTATTGTTTTGAGAACGTTTTTATGAGGTTTTTAGTTAAAAACTAAGTGAGTTTTGATGAAATATGTTTTTTCTAGTGGTCAGAAAAACTTTTCGGTTAATCAAAAATGTTTTTCGATGATCAGAGGGGTGGTTTTGTGGCTATATTGTTATTATAGCATGGATGGTGTCATGTTTACGTAAGGTACCTATTGGAGGGTTGAGGAGGGTATCTGGTTTGGTTTTCCACGTTCGGTAAGGACCGCTAGGTGTGACCGGAGCCACGAGCTGGGATAACACTTCCGGAGTAGCCAAAGGACATTGTGTGAATTCACTGGTGAGTGTGTGTTGAAGTTCAGTTGATTCATTCGTTGGAATGAACCTTCTATTTATAGGGATAGCCCTAGGGTTTTGTACCCTGCCTGGGAGTCCATGCAAGTTTCCAGGATGGTCTGCATGTTGGACATCCAAGGGAGGAGACAAGGAATAACACGTGATGTGCCTTCTTTGGTCTCACTAGATGCATGGAATTATCCGTGCATGATTGTCGGACTACCTCTAAGCAAATGAGGTAGTGGCACGTGCCTGGTAGTTGCAACGGTGCTGGGAAAGCTTCCAGTACTGTAGTTGCTTTAAAGTGTTTATGCGAGCTTGGCCTGTGAGTCCGCTTCTCAGGTTTAGTTTGATAAGTTGTAGCCATTCTTGGGCTTTGTTAGAGCGTGTGAACCTTTGTTTATTGGGCTGAAGGTCCTACACAATATCAAAAATCATAATAAAATTTAAAGAAAATAGACAAAGGGTACCTTAACCATTTAACTTCGGCCAAGGACTTAATCAGGAACCCATACTTTCCCACATGGACATTTTGCACGTTCAAAAAGACAAGGCCGCTCATGCAAGTTGGCAAAATTACAAGGACAATTTATGCAACTTAGTCTTTAAAATTGTAGATAAGTCAAAAACCAAAAACCCCTATGCTTCTTTCTTCTTTCCATAAGATACAATTCTCTTCTTTCTTTTATACATCCAAACATGTCATCTCTCTTTATGTTCTTCAACAACTTAAAATAAAATCCGGAAAAATCCTCGATTTTCAAAAAAAAATCATGTTTTCCATGACTAAAAACAAAGTCCACCACACTAAAACACCTTCCTTTTCACGACAATCGACCTTAACCATTTGAAGTTGTTAATCATCATATCCCATTATCATTTCACACAAAAAACACACATAAATGCATTAATGATCTTTGAAAAATTAACAAAAGAACACACGAAATCAATATACGACGTATACACAAATACAAAGAAGATCTTAAATTGGGCAGGAAAGCCATATATGGAAATCATAAACTCACACACACATAACCAAATTCTGAAAATTGATAAGCAATGACGAAATTGGCCTCGACACGAAAACCGTAAATGGTAGGAGACGATATTTTTGTTTATGGCTTGTGATTGAGAGAAAGTAAGAGTATTTGAAAGAGATATAGATAGGCATGAGTGGTTAGGTGAATAGGGAAAAAATTGATAGGAAAACAACAATGTACCCTCATGTGATTTGCACGCACATCACTTATGGTTTTATTTTTTGGAATAGAAGGTGTTACTAGTATAAAAATTAGGGAATAACAATGTAATTTAATAAACTTAGAGATGGTTTTTATAATTATTGATAAACCGCAGAGACAAATTATATAATTTTCTTTTAAAAATATAATAATTTAACTTACACTTAAACTTCTGACTAATTTACAAGGAAAAAGGGAAATCACATATTTTACTACGAAGTATATTACTATAAATAATATATATTACTACAAAATGATGTGTCGCCGTATGCTCAAGTCGCGTGAATTATTCAACCATTACCTAATTCATTTCTTCAAAAAGATGTAAAACGATGCATGAGTCCATCACTAAGCACACACCTTTGAAACAAGTTTATATGTCGTTCTTAGTAACAGAAGTTATGTACTCCGTCTTGGTTATAAATTATCTTGGCATGAATTAATCTACTGGGACTTTCTACATAGTTTTTATGTACATAGCACTACTAGAAATTGTGAAATAGAGCCCCCTTAATAGAGCCCGATTTTAGTTAAAAACGGGCTCTATGAAGATCCCATGTTTTAAAACAAGGTATAGAGCCATGTTTCCTTTTACAAAACCGGGCTCTATGTACAAAAATATTAGAGCCGCGTTTTCTTTTACAAAACCGGGCTCTACTTCTCGTATTAGGCCATGTTTTCTTTTAAAAAACCGGGCTTTATCAGAAAAACATTAGAGCCCTGTTTTCTTTTACAAAACCGGGCTTTATCATGTGTTTGGTTTTATCAAACTTTAACAAAGGCGGTTCTTGAAATTGAAACGAAAATACTCAAAACTTTTGAGAAAACTATTGAGAAAACTTTTGAGCGGGTTATTTCCCTCTCCAATTTTCATTATCTTCACAAAACACACAACTTTTCCCCCTTTCCATTTCACAAACCCTAACCCTCTACTGCCGCTTACTACCCTCACTTAACCACTGTCACACACTAGCACCATCACCCACCATCGCTCACCATCGCACACCATTACCGTCACAGGCCGCCTTCATCACGCTACCAAGCCATTAACAAACTAATCCAATTAGGAGGTACCAAGCTGCAATAATTGTTGTTGTTGTTCAATTAATCTTTTTAATATTTCATTAATGTTGTTCTTAAGTTTATCTAATAAGCTGTGTTTGGGAATGTTATTGAATTTTGTTGTTGATGTGAGATTTTATTTGGTTTCAAAATGAATTGCGTAGATTGCTTATGATGTAGTACATGTATAATCTATACGTGCAAGTTATAGATGTTTTGAAGTTTTATTAATGAGTGATTTTAATTTGGTTAAACAACAAAAGTTTTATTAGGCTGGCTTTTTGGCAGCTTATTATGCTTGCAGCCACGGGTATTTTTTGGAAATCCTTTTATCGTATTACTTTAGGAATTTGTTTATGTATTTTCTTCCTTATTTTCAAGACGTTTTTAGACCATTGTTTTTGTAACCGTGGCTATGCCACACAATGTTATGTAGGCGTACCTTTGGATTGAAATGAGGAAACAAATTAAAGATGATCTGAAACTTAGGTTAAAGAAAGTCACAAAGATATTTGCTATATAGTGTGCGATGATCAAAGTTAAGACTATAAATTATCTTTTATCTCCTAATGTTATGTATAGGGGTAGACGGGTAGTGAACTGCCTTCACATACAGGTATCTATCACACTATATTGAGTACCTGTGACAACGATATGTAATAACCAAAAGAATAACCTATAAATGACCATGCCAAATACAAAGATGTGTTATGGGAATACTCATACAAACATATCCTTAGTATATATTCACTATCAAACTTTTCAAAAATATTTTTGTTTGATTATTTGTTTCCCGCTTAACAAATTACAGGTTGTTTGGTGAGTTGGACAATAGGCCACGTGAGGATCAGGCTAAGGCGAGCGAGATTGCTTTTGGAGCTGCGTATCAGGTAAAGCTAATTTATCGATTTATATATCAAGGTGATGGCCGGTCATAGTTTAGTAAATATTTTAAGTGGGTTCGCTTGGACTATGCTATGACCGGCCATCACGTTGCTATTTCATGTACTATGCTTTTTGCTATTTCATAGTTTAAATGGATTTGATTTCTGATTTTTAACTTTTAAAATTTGTATATGACAGAGTAACATAAGAACCATCATGGATGATCCCTTCATCAGAAATTACATTGAAGATGTTCTGAAAAACATCAGAACTCAAATGTTGCTCAAGCTGATCAAGCCATACACAAGAATCAGGATCCATTTCATCTCAAATGTAACATCATCGACATACATATAGGCAAGTACACATACATACATATATGTCTTTACTGAAACTGTTATTTTTCAGCAGGTTAATGTGCCAGTGGCTGATGTGCAACATCTGATGGTCTCATTGCTACTGGATAACTAAGTTCGAGGCCACATTCATCAAGTTAACTGGAGTGCGGTGACAGGTTAAACCTCATATGCATAAACTTCGACGCCCCGCCACAACGCGGCGAACCGACGGCCAACTCGTTATATTTTAATTTAAGAGTCACCTAAAGGGATTTAAAAATGTTCACATATTTCGAAATCGATTTGCTCTCAACGATGTAGATTGTGGGTTGCTTGTTTTCTTTTAATTTTTTTGAGAATTCAATATAAAATACAGCTTCTATTTACTTATTTATTTATTGGTGTCTTATGTCACATGGTGTGCTCTGTTAGTTTAGTTTCTATTTAGCTGTTTATGCTATTGGTTGAGAATTTGTAATCGTTTATTTTTGCTGGCCTTATCATTGTTTTCCTACATATTTTTATTGCTCATCTTATACGTTATCATGTGACCAGCATATTTAGCTGCAAAAGGCAAATCGGAAGTTTTAGCTCATTCTTATTTAACTTCTTGAAATCAGAATACAATTATGAGGAGAACCCAAGAGAAGAAACTATTAAGCCTATGGTAGACGGTGGAACTGAAGGTTTCAAGGGTCATGCTAAAGTTATTTTACCCGGGATGACACCATGCTTTGAATGCACCATTTGGCTTTTTCCTCCACAAGTCAAGTTTCCTTTATGTACTCTAGCAGAAACCCTAAGAATTTGAATATGCTCACCTAATTAAATGGGACGAGGTAATCATGAAGTGCTAAGTTATTTCTTGTCTATTCTATAATCATTATTGAACTTACCATTGCAGGTGCATAGTAGAATGTCCTTCGATCCTGATAACCCTGAACATATGCGGTGGGTTTACTTATAGGTTAGATGTTCTACTGTTTTCTTACTTTGGTTTGAAGTTATGTTGTCTTAGTCTCCACTCATTCTCAACTTTAATTGACAGGCTGCCAAGAGAGCAAAATTATTTGGCATTCAAGGAGTCGCATATTCGTTCACACAGGTAGATTAACTTTTAGAGTAGAATCACTATTTTCTGTATTCACTGGTCTGAGGGTGATGATGACGTAGAGGTGGTTGTTGTGTTTCCGTTAGTGGTGGTTTGCATTTTACGGTTGGTGAATGTGGTTGATGGGGATTGTTTGTGTGTGGTATATGAGAGTGTGCCCCAGTTGATATTCCCCTTGATTCAGTTTCGGTAAGTTCAGCCATTGAATCTTACTTATTTCAATCTAAAACTTTAAAAGGAGCTAGACAGTTGAGTGACCTGTAATGGGAATTAACTTGATGTGTAAGCAGATCATTGTAACTTACGGAATATAATTAGATAATGCTAGCAGGTGATACTAGAAATTTTGAAATGTTATGTGCAGGTAGTTATAATTGTAGTTTGGATTGCATGTCAAGATTTAATATCCTATTTGCTCATTCATACTAAAGTACTTATCTATATCTGCTACTAATTAACTCTAATATTTGCAGGATTTAAACTACTGTTGCAAGACCTTTACTCTATATTTGATGGTTCATCTGGCGTGCTTCTCAAATATAAAGACGGCTTTGAGTCGTCATCAACTTCATCAGCCCCATATCTTTCGGTCAGGTTACTGAAAGCAATGTATAATGACAAGACTTCACAGCAACGCAATGGTGTATTTTTCAGTTTCATTTTCGCTCAAGTAGTTAATCTTGTTAGCTTGTAGCTTTTTCAAATGTGTTGTTTGCAAGAGTAGTCACAAAATTAATCTCAATGTATCAATAGAAAGTAAGTTGTAAGATCAGCTAATCTTTTCTTATCTGAATCAATACATTGTTCACTTGGCCAAAAAGAATTGGATTAATTTCATGGCTGGATTTTTTGTTTTTAATTTATTTTTGTTCACATAGAGCCATGTTCTTTGCAGAAAACCGGGCTCTATAACATGTAATAAAGCCCGTTTTCAAAACCGGGCTCTATTTGCTTTTCAAATAGAGTCCCTCCCCCTTTGTACCCTCATGTAAAACCGAGCTCTTTGCACTTTTTAACCGGGCTCTATGCCCTTTTTTGAGTAGTGTGGATATTTGTATTAAAACTAAGAAGAAGCTAGATGAAAAAGTTATAGCATTACATGTGGACGGAACAACCCGATATAGGATTGGTGATCCGGCCAATTAATTCAACCAATTTAAACAAATTTTCCTACTTCTGTTTGTAATCTAAATGTGTGATAGAATTTAAATTTCTTCGCCTAGGGTTTCATTGCATGGAGGCTTCTTATCAAAACAAACATGGTTTCGGTAACGCCAAATAACCCATGTGGTGTTGTAAACAACAACGTCAAACCAAGGTTCTCAGTTGTTGTTTAGGCTAACCATTAAATTCCATGAAGATTAATTGGGATAACATCTAATCCACGCAAATTTCTGTATAGATATATTTGCAAAACTTTACTACATGTCCTAATTTCATGGCCAGCAAAAATTGATCAAAATATCAACAAGCTGATCGAGAGGTGTAAACATGCTCTTGGCGTACAATTGTATAAGATTTGGTTTAACTACTTAATAATAATAACAATAATAATAATAATAATAATAATAATAGGGTTAGCTTCGCTATAGCTAGAGGAGTGGGGCTCATATTGTTTCTCGGCTTCCCACTAATTTCTTGTAAACCCTATGAGTTTCTAATAAAAGTGATTTTTTAATAATAATAATAATAATAATAATAATATGTAAAATTATTATTATTATTTTGAGTAGAGACACAGCTTGTGTCTAGACTACTAACCAACTCTATCTAAATTTATTACTCCCTCCGTCCCATATTAAATGTCCACTTTCACTTTTCAAAGTCTTTTTTTATAAACTTTGACTTTAAATATTTTTATGTGTGTTATATAATACTTGATGCAAAATATATGAATGAATTGAGTTTTAAATGTATTTTCGTTAGACATAACTTTTATCAAATATTATATAATACAAACAAAAATATTTACGGTCAAAGTTTAAGAAAAAAGACTCGAAAAGTCAAAAGTGGACATTTAATATGGGACGGAGGGAGTATGTTTTAATAACTATAATAATTTTATAAAAAAAATAAAAATAAATAATAATAATAATAATAATAATAATAATAATAATAATAATAATAATAATAATAATAATTGATTTTACTACATATAGATCACTCATCACCGTGACTATCTTCTCCAAAAGAAAATTATATCTTCTTTAAAGAAACTCATATCTTGTGTTCAAAAAATAAATAAATAAATAAAATAACTCATGCATATCCCAAACAAAACAATGCAGAATTGTAAACTGAGTCATCATGGTAGATCAAATGATTCTATTATAGTTTTATTTATTTAGGTGCAGATAACTGATAACAACCAAGGAAGAAGTACATACCAAATTATCATTCGAACATTTTGTGTTTGCTTCATCGAGCCAATTATTAGTTCTTTTGATTACCGGAACAAATCAAATGATATCCAAATAAAATAGGTAGAAAGGTCATTTTTTTACTTTTTTTTCTTTTTGGAACAGCATTTATTAATATGAGAAGACTAGCAAGGTGCTAGCATTACAAAAGGGGAGACTTTAACCAATCAGTCCAATTACAAATTTTACGGCCTCTAAACTTGAGCCAAGAAAAAAAAATAAACGAATATTATCGAAAATGTCACATTTCCTCATAGACTAAGAAGCCGCAAAAATGATGTATAGACGATGAAGCTTATCGGTAGATGCGGACCACAAACTCAACCAATCTCTCCAATCATCAATGGAAGAGAACAAAGGTATAGAACTATCGCACTGGCACAGGAAGGGCAAGAAATATCTTTTATCCTCACTCAACAAAGGTGGTCTGGGTATTTGGTAGCCTCCAAATATCTTTAGCGATGTTGCACTCGAAGAATATATGATGCTTAGACTCTACAAAACCAGCACAGGAAGGGCAAGAAATATCATAAATATCAATTCCGCGAGTTGAAAGATTTAAACGGTGAGGAAGCCTATCTAAATTGAAGCGCCATATGAAAATATTTACTTTGCGAGGAAGAGATTTGACCCATGTTGTTGGAGTATCTAAAGAAGGAAGGAGGTGATCGTCAATGAGACGAAGAGTAGCTCCTACAGATAAGACTCCATCATTGGCTAGAGACCAAACACATGAATCTGAGTCACTACCAATATCAAGTTGACTTATCTCTAACAGCAAGTCTCGAAGGTAGGCTAGGTTACGAACGCCTAAATCGGTTCTAGACCAATTCCAACTCCACTCCCCGTTAGAAATGCGATCTCTAATGAGACAATCTTTATCTATATCCAAACGAAACAATCTGTTAAAACGAAGATGCAACGGAGAATTACCAAGCCAAGTATCTTTCCAGAAACGTATACGGGTGCCACAACCAACTTGAAAACGAATGGAGTCACCAGGTAGGATACCACAAGAGTGTAGATAATTAGAAGAACCAACGATCTTTGTCCATAAGCCATTTTTTTTTACACCCATGTTGATCAAAACCACCTTCATCACCATGTAACGCCTTGATAAATTTAATCCAAAAGGCGTCCGGATTAGAGTACATTCTCCAACGCCATTTATGAAGTAAAGCAAGGTTGAATGACTTTAAACTACCAATACCCAAACCACCTTGGTTGAGTGCGGATAAAATGTTAGACCATTTTATCCATGCAAGTTTTTTCGAATCCTGAGAACCTCCCCAGAAAAATGATGCTCGAGTACTCTCCAAGGATTTCAAGGTGGATTATGGAACTTTGAAGATGGAGAAATAATAAATCCTGAGGCTTCCAAGAACGGTCTTGATTAAAGTGAGACGACCTCCGATTGAAAGGAGATTTGCCTTCCAAGTAGAAAGCCTCGCATGGAACCGATCAATAATAGTCTTCCAATAAGAAGTAAGACTCATGTTAGAGCCAATCGGCAAACCAAGATATATGAAAGGAAGAGAGCCAGAAGCACAACCCGAATTGATTGCCATATGACTTACTTCATCATCAGAAACTCCAATACCTTGTACGTGAACACCCAACAAGGTAGAAAGGTCATTTAAGTACACGAATATTAAATTATTTATATATTCCATTCTGTAGTATGATACCTTGTACGTGAACACCCAACAAGTTAACCTTCATTTTCATTTTATTTTTCTCTTTTTTATTATGGACGAAAAGGAGTAAGAATTTCACATGATTGGCAAAAGGTGATTTGTCATTTAGTGACTAGCTAAAGTGTCAGTAAATGCATAAGTTCAGTCACCATAGGATTTTTGATTAACTTCTGCCAATGAAAAAAATACTAACAAACACATTACTGAAGTCTCTTCTAAAGAAATTCATTAACAAACAAATTACTAAATTTTTCATTAAATCAACCAGGAAAGTATAATAGTGGCATAATATCTTAGACAATAAAGGTCTTGACATATATATAAATTAGGTTATATATTTTTTAGTTTTTGCAATGAGAAGTCACAAGAGATGATAAATATAATGTGAAGTCAAAAGAGATTATATTGTCAAGTCCAATGGTGACATAATGTTTAATTTCAGTCAATTAAAGAGTTGATACTAAGTGGTTTAAAACACATTAGCTTTTCTTATTGAAAAACAAATTAGTACATTCAAACTATAGATAAATTATACATCCATCTCAAATGAGATTTGAACACGCAATATGAACTCCATTTTACGCTAAAAACTCTTTAATACTATAGCTCATTTTACTTACCAAGTTTGAAACAAATTAATCATAGGTTAATTCAGTTAACCAAGCAGGAAAAACCAGGCTTCTATTATCCAAGAATAAACAAATCTCAGTGTATAAACAAATCTCAGTGTATAAACAAATTAATCATAGTATTACTCTTTAATACTATAGTTATTTAATCTAGTTATTGTGGAAGCTACTAACCATATAATGTGATCCAAAAAGAATAAACAAATCTCAGTGTACAAAGGTTTGAATAATTGTTCTGTTGTACTAGATTATATTTTTCGGATTTCATGCCTGTCATTCTATACTTTTTTATTCTAGAAAAAAGAAAATATGTTGAGCTATATAATAATATCAAGCAGTTCTAAATAAATAGAAATTCAGTAAGTGAAAAGAAAGATTTGATTATTCAAGCAAAATAAAATTATGTAAAATTTACAATTTTGTTAATAATCTGAGCATACAATAGAAGGTAACCGCCTGAAAATAAAACAAGTGATTACACTTGAATTTCTCACTGCATTTGAACCCAAACACCTGGACTTGGGATATCTTTGTGGACCACAAATAGAATGTAATTCCCTGCCGGAGCAATGTTACCAGAAGGAGGTGCGGTTACAACGACTTGGTATCTTGACTTTCCCATAATCTTGGTAGCGACACCACTATCGAGTTTCAGCAATCTTTGATTCATAGAAAATGAGTGTGTGTTAAATGAAGGTGACACCAATGTTACTTTGACAGAGCTTGCATCAAAAAGTCCTGAGACTGTAAACACAATAACCACTTGTTTCCCATAGCGAAGTTTTGTATTTTTGACAGGCAAGATTATACTCGGGCGTTGGTTAGATGAGTTTGAATCCAAATAAGAAGGGGAGAACGCCTCTAAACTAAGTTCAGTAGGATAAAGGGTGTTTGTGAATTCATATTTATCGTGTGGGTTACTACCACCAACAAGAACGCGTCCATCTCGTAGTAGAACCGCTGTGGAATGGTAAACTCTAGGTTTGGTGCTTGGATTTTGTACCTCAAATCTAGACACGAGTTCATTATTTGGGTGGTAAACTACTGGAGTGAGAACTGGATTCCTCCCAAGTTCCCACCCTGCAACTCCAGCCGAAACACCATTGATTATCAAAACACGGCCATTGGGGAGCAACAACATATCACCCATGACTCGAGCAAAAGGCATGGTCTCCATGATCCATTGGGGATTGACGTCAGATATTTTAATCCGTCCGCATGTATCCAATGCTCCATCGAATACGCCTCTATTTGCATTGACGAAAGCTCCTTTTGGCGCACCCCCACAAACCATTACTTCAACCTCAGTTACCGTCCCTTTCTTAATCTGCAAGGGCAGTAGTACCGCCGAGCCCGTACTTGGATAACTTCTTGGTTGACCACCTGGCATTGTCGGGTAAGTCTTGACAACTAGGTTGTTTGAGTAGTCGAACAATATTGCGCGATTGTTGGCAAAAATGAACAAATTCCCGTCAGGGTAGAGAAATACAAATGGGTATAGATTATTCTCGACGTTAGGGTCGTTGGTTTGAACCAAAAAGGGCAGACTAGGAGCATTTTCAGTGGCCGACATCTTTGGGTAGAACTCATAGCTAAATGCTTGGCGACCTCCAATGATAATTTGCCTTCCGTCAGGCAATATATGATTGGACGCGTACCATCTTGATTTACTCACCCCATTTGGAAACTCTTGCCAGTCGCATGAATCACAGGATTTATAAGTTCGGACAACGCGGTAACCATCAGCAAATCCACCAGTTTGGACTAATGTACCATCGGGCATTAAAGTTCCCGAGGAACACCAGACATTAGTGAGTACCATAAGCGGACGTACAGTGTTTGAAGCAACATCATACTCAACAGAATGGGCAGAACAATCATTTGAGTTGGGACGACATTTGCCATTTGGAAGAGAGATGTTGGAGGTTCCAAAATCTGTTCGGTCATACATGACTACACGATCATTGGGGAGTAGCTGCATGTGCATCGCGGAGATGCCTATGCTTGGGAGGAGGAGGGACCATGAACCACCTGCGGCGGGACATGGTTTGGCATGGAGTAGGAAAAGAAGAAAACAGAGAAGGAAGGAAGTAGGAGCCATAGTTTGTATTTTTATGCTCAGTTTAGGACTTTATGTTAGGTTTTGTGTTTTTGAAGGTATTCTTGATGACTCTTTATAGAAGTCGAAGTGGTGAAAAAGCCTCTATGATCGTTTTTCACCTGAGTTAAGTTAATGAATTGTGGCTGAATTTGGGAAACCTTTAGTCAACCTCAATGACAAAAGGGTTATATTCAATCAGTTAACAACCATGAAATATACTCTATTAATTATATAATAACAAAATCACAATAAGTGGATACGCTCTTTGATATTCTTTGTCTGTCTGAAACTTAAAATGTTTAGTTTAGTTTGTTGTCTCTTAAAATATTATTAATGCGATATGAAAATTTTGACTTTCAGTAATCGATCATATGTTAATATATGACAATCTCATGCATGCTTTAAATCTGATGTGGTTAACAATACACACCAACTGTGGCAGCCGTTCATAAGAAAAACTTTTGTAGTTCCGTTATGAATTATGATAGTTCACTTATGTTAGTTGTTAGTTTTTAGACACTTATTATGTTACAAAAGCGTGTGAAAAAATAGGACATTTTCGCACACTTTTGTAGCATGTGTGAGCTAAAGATGACCTTACAAAACCGAAACTAGAACCGAAAAAAAATCTGAAACCGAAACCGGTCAACACCGGATTTTGACCAAACTTGTTCGGTTTGGCCAAAACCGCCGGTTTGAAACCGGTTAGTATTATTACCGTTAGGGACCGGTTTCAAAAGGATTTTTTGCCTGCACGTTTTTTCGAGACAGTAAGCCAAATTGAGCCGTTGGACAAGTTTTTTGACCGTTTTTAAATAGCTAGAATGTCGATCTAGCCCCATTTAACCCTCCTAACATCCCTATAAATACCAAGGTTGAGTTTGGTTTAGTCACAACATTCTAATACTCTCAAAACACTCAAAAACCGCTCACAAACGCTCACGATTATCAAAAACCGATCTTTATGTGTGATGTTTATGAGTTTATTGAATAAAAGTTGAAGTTTATTGAGTTTATTGTGTAGAAAAGGCGAACGAAAAAAAATAAAAAATAAATAATAATCCCTCGGAATCGACCCTGAAATAGGCCACTGTCTCCAAAATGCACCGGTTTTTTTAAACCGGTTTGAACGGGTTTTTCTCCACAAACCGGTTTGGAACTGGCCCAAAACTGGTTCTATAGGTTCCGGTTTTTTGACCCCGAAAACCTATAGAAACCGGTTCGGTTTAAACCGGAACCGGTTTTTTTCGTTTGACCAGAAACCGGAACCGTTTTTGGTCAAATCCGGTCAATGTCCACCTCTATACTGACACATTCTATGTCTCGTTAAAGATATATGTCAGGAAATATCAATTTTCTTCGCTCGGTATTTTGTCTATTTTTCTCTATGTTTTGCTAATTTATTACTTTCGCATTCTATAAAAAGAATGTCTTAAAAGAAGGTCTTCAACAACAAACTCTATCTGTTCACAAATAAAAAGTTAAATTAAAATTATAAAAATGCATAATTGATCGATTCATGAACAGTTATATATGGTGTTTAATTAATAATGTTTGACATTCCTTCAATCAACTGGCTCTTTTATATTTTAATTCAGTTTTAGTTATATTTTAGTTGAAAAGGTTATATTTGCCTTTAGGTGTAGAGTACTAACAACCAAAGGAGAGGAAGTACGTACATGCCAAATTAATATTCATTACATTTTGTGTTTTGTCTTCGTCGAGCCAACAATTAATTTTTGTAATAGCTGGAACAAATCAAAAGATATCCTAGTTAAATCTGGTATAATTGGCATGCATATACGAACACAATTATTAATTTATGATATTTTTCATTCTCATGCATGTATGATACCTAGCTTGTACATGAACACCCAACAAGCTGAGTGATATCTTCCCTATTCTTTTAATCTTATGTGAGTAAAGGCTTCTTTATTTTCATTCTATTTTTCTCTTATTTATTATGAACGAGAAGGAGTAAAAATTTCACATGATCGGCAAAAGGTGATTTGTCATACAGTGACTAGCTATAGTGTCAGTAAATGCATAAAGTTCAGTCATCATAGGATTTTTGGTTTACTTTTGCCAATGAAAAAATACTAACAAACGCATTACTGAAGTCTTTTTTTTTTTTAGTCATTAACAAACACATTACTAAAGTTTTCATTAAATTGAGTAGAAATTTATAATAGTGGCTTAATATCTTAGTCACTAAAAGGTCTCGACATGTATATAATTTTTATTTTTATTTTTTTGGTAAAGGGTCTCCACCCGGTAAAATATATTACTCCAAAAAAACAGTTACATACAAAGGAATGTGGCTGAAGTACCACATTAACCTCAAGCAACCACTTGAACAACCACTAAGTCATTCATGACATGACATAAATAATCCAACTAGCTACACAAAACTAGAAAACCAAAACAAAATCAAGCATAAACTAAAAAAACATCAACCTTTATGCTAACCAAAGGAAAACAACTTATCCAAGTCTAATGTCATATATGGCAGCAGCCTTTAATTGGGCCACAGATAGACCATAATCATTAAAGTAATCATCATCATAATCATTGTAGTCACATGTACCATCTTTTCATTGTTCCAAAAGACTTATCTCGTTCCCTCCACTACCGAAATAATTAGTCTCGTTAGGATATTCCAGAACTTCAACGTCGTCGCTATCAGAAACATCCACACTACACACTTTAGAGAATGGGTTACTCACTTTGGTTGAAGAAGAACACGTAGAGGAAGAGATACTAGGCTTAGTAGCCGCATCTTGCTCCTTCTCTTTCAAATCAACCTTTTAAAAGATTTACCATCATCATCCACAAGAATAACTTTTCCTTCAACAATTAGCTTTTCAAGCTTCCCAATATTTTCAACAATAGGAGTAATACTAGTGCTACCATAGGGATCGTCTCCAAAACTCTCCCTCTAACTTTCTAATAAGCTCTTCTTCCCCCGCCCTCCATTTCCACCCTTAGAAGTACTGGCAATAGCGAATATACTGGATGCTAAAAAACTAGCCATATCGTTTTGGCAATCAAGAACCTCATCATCACTATCTTCTTCAACCACATTAGTTTCCTTTGCCCAATAATTAGGAGAAACACTTGTTGCACAAGTAATACCATTCTCATCAATATCGAGCATATCAAAAGCATCAAATGGGTTTGGTGTAGCAACATTCATCCTACTCGTACTTGCCTCTTTGGTGATTTTCTCCTTAGTAGCATCCGCCTTCTTTGACACGGCTACATACACCTGCTTAGGGTTTGAAGAGCTAAATTTAGCTCCTTTACGCACATCAATACCACGAAACAGCTTTTTCTTAGGCATTTGAACCCCAACCTTCTTTCCTTTAGCCTTACGATTCTTTACCTCAACGAAACCATCATCAGTCTTTTCCAAAGTAGTAGAAGCTTTAGCTGCCACATTATTGTCACTACGAATCGCCTCCTTAACACATTTTCGACAATTGATATGATCATGCTCAAATACATTACACACATCACAATTAAGAGGCGTCCATTTATATTCAACTTTAATGATCACCGTAGTATAACCACTATCATCCTCATTGGAATAGCCATACTAACTTCGCGTTCCAAATCAGACTCCGCTCTTAGCTCAACGAGAGCACGAGCAAAACTAATACGTCCCACGAATCAACACACATTGAGCTTATAAAAGCATCTAACATTATTGGTTTCCCAACTTGAGTAGCAATCAAACTTAAATCGTCTTCAAAATATGCAAGTAAAGGCACATTATGCAATTTAATCCAAACTGTAACCTTAGTTACCTTATTTTTAGTTAACGACACATTAGGGGTCCATTTGTTAAGAATGAGATGTGAATACGGATTAACCAAGGGCCCCGCTGAAGAGCATTATCCACACCTTCTTTAGTGTCAAACTTAAAAAGGAACACACCAGCATCATTTTTCATAAGCTTCTTCAAACCAAACACAAAGTCTTGAACAATAGGAAAGGCAATATTCTTGCCAACAAAATACCCAACGAGTGTATTGTCATACCTGTTCAAAATGCTCTCCATAAGCACCTTTTGTAACAAAGTATCATGATTATCAATACGATTCTCATTAACCAGTAGCCTAAAATTAACCTTCCAATTCATGCTCGCCGGTTTTAAAACATTTTCAAAGGAGGTAGACATAGGGCTGTTACCATTGAGCACGTTGGAGTCCTTCTTCCCATCTACACTTGTATCCAATACACATGGTGAACTTTTGGCAGCCACGTCATTACCACAGCTAGTCAACACAACACTGTCACCATGCAAATGCATGTTAGAAGCGGTTTTAAGATCAATACCAGGTGGTTTCAAATTGAGTTGAATCAAAGCATTCCTATCCACTCTTGTAGACATATTAACATCATCATCATCCTCAGTCCAATCTGTAATAATAGGTCCACTATCAACCTGATTAGTAGCTACAGTTGGTGAATATTCTGAACTAACTTTATCGGCCAATTCAGTTGAAGAACCTACCAACAAACTATACTTAATAGAATCGTTAACCTGATTCCCCACATTGCCATCTGATTTCACCATTTTAGATGCACTAATAGCATTTAGAAAGCCCTTTTCCATCTCTCAAAACCTACAAACACAATCAAATAAACCACAAAGTAATAAACTACCAGCCTGCAACGACCAAATAAAAAGGAAAAAACCCTAACACATGTTAGGGTTTAATACGCATGAACATCCAATCCCTAACCGTCACCCGTCATGTTGATCATACCAGATAAATATTAAATCGATATAAACAAGTCCCTAAAACCGATTAAGATAGAAAAAGAATGCAAAACCAACTTAAGGAATAATCAAAATAAGAAGTGCGATCAAAATTTTTTTTTTTTTTTTCCCTAAACCCTTCCCCTTTTGCGATTTTTCTGAAAACCGATTCCCTAACTACTCCTAATCGTTTTCTCAATTATTCTTCCTTAATTCTTGACTGCTTTCTTCGTGAAGCATAACAGGTTCTGGTGGGTATTGTGAATCGTTTTTTCTAGGGTTTTCTTAAATCGTTTTTTTGGGTTTGTTAATTGTTATCCTTGAATCGCCCATATCATTAGTTGTTTAATTATGGATGTTGGTTAGTTTTGTGCGATTATTGACAATAAACCCTAATCTTACGATTAGGGTTTTCACTTTCTGATTGGTTCTGCTTGGATGCTTGTTACGCTTTTGATTGTGTTTGTGGTGTTTTTGCGAGATGAATAAGGGCTTCTTGAAATCTAGTAGTGTTACGAAGGGGGATAATAAAGGGGGGCGACCTAAAGATGATTCAACTAGTTTGGCCGATCAAACTAGTGGTTCACAAAATATTGGTGCATCAACAAACTTGGCCGATCAAGTTGGGTTGAAAAAGGGTACGATTCCTTATATCAATGTGGAGTTTGATGAACCTGATGTGTCAAATGGGAATGTTGGGGATAAGAGTGATACTTTGGTGGGTAAAATGTCACATGGGGTACAGCCTAGTTCGAATGTGGCTTGTGATGATTCTACTCAGCGTCATGTGGATCAATTGATTACTAATGCGAATATGAAGTTTGATGAAGCCATGAACAAAATTCAACATGATATTGCTACTGATATGGCTTCCTCATCTGATGCTACTTCTGTCCCTACTGCACCTATGGTTGATTTGTCTAGTGGTAATGGAGTGAAGTCGGTTTCTTATGCGGGTGCTGCTTCTAACAAATCTCAGAAACACGTGTCTAATTTTCGGAGATTAGAAAGCAGCAAGAAGAAGGATAATGTTGACCTTTCCGTCCCAATGAAGGTAGTGGAAGAGGTGAACATGAGGTTTGAGAATACTCTCTATGGATATTTCCTTGGTTAACGTCTTGCTTTTCCTGTCGTGGATTATTATGTTCGCAACGCGTGGGCTAAGTATGGGTTACAAAAGGTAATGATGAACGCTAATGGGTTCTTTTTCTTCAAGTTTAATTCGAAGAAAGGTGTTGATGATGTGCTTGATAATGGTCCCTGGTTGATCCGTAATGTTCCTATTATTCTTAAACCTTGGAATTTGAACACTAATTTGTTGAAAGAGGATTTAACTCACATTCCGGTGTGGGTTAAATTTCATGATGTTCCTTTAGCGATGTTTTCTGATGACGGGCTTAGTTTGCTTGCTACTTTGATTGGGACTCCCAAGAGATTGGATGCTTTTACTAGTCAGATGTGCAAAGAATCTTGGGGAAGGAGTAGTTTTGCTAGATGTATGATTGAAGTGAAGTCGGATGAGGTTCTTAAGGATAGCCTTACTGTTGAGATTTCTTTACTTGACGGTTCGGGTTCGACTATTGAGAAGATAAGGGTTGAATACGAGTGGCAACCACCTCGTTGTGACAAGTGTAAGATATTTGGTCATACTCTGACTGACTGCCCTAAGGTTGTTATACCTCCAGTTCAGCCTACTAAGCCTGTTAATGATAGTTTCAAGACTGTCAATAACAGGAAGAAAGGAAAACAAGGTGGTTCTACAATTCCGGGTAAAGGAGGGTTTACTAAACCTGTTGTGGGTAAGAAGTTTTAGTATCAACCCAAACAGACTCCTCCTGAACCCAAGAATGTTGGTGGCAATAAGAAGAAGACTCCTGATGTGGCTAGTGCTAGTGGTACAACGATCTCTACATCTAACCAGTTTGATGCTCTTAATATGGATGGTACGGATACGTTTGGTATTCCTACTGATGACACCAACATGGATGTGGATGCTGGTTGTACAATGGAAGTTAATGAGGATGCGTTGGTTAAGACTGGTACTACATCACAAGAACCCCTTGTGAGTGATTTAATGGGAACTATGGAAGGTGGTTCTACTCCTATAGTTGAGAAAATTAGTAAGCTTGAAAAGCTAATTATCGATGGGAAAGCTACCCTTTTGGATGATAAAGGTGTTCCTATTCCGTCTGCATCTGCCAATAAGAGGGCTAACCCATTCTCTAAGGTGGGTGATATTGTGGTTACTGATAGTGATGAGGAGGAGGTTCTTAACACGTTCGACGAATCAGCAAATCTTTTTGGTGGAGGTCATGAGCGTGAAGATGAGTTGGATGACTATGATGATTACTCGAAGCAATTTTATGATCTTCCAGGGGAATTGGATGCTCTTAACGCCATTTATGGCTTTAATCTCCAAGGTCGTAGGAAGTAGGTTATATTTTTGTCCGAGTCTTTAAATGGTTTGTTTTCTTGTCTAGAAAATTGGAAGTATCTTGTTATGTAAGCCTTTCGCCTATGTAACGGGCTGAGATATGAGAATCACTCATATCCGTTGTACTTAAATGGTTTTTGGAGTAATATATTTACCGGGTCATTGACCTTTTACCCAAAAAAAGAAGTGCGATCAAAAAACCAAGTTGATTGGAAACCCTAACAGTCGAATACAAAAAATCCACCAAAAACGTGTGTAACTAACAGAAAATCTGTAAAGAAACTAATTAACACGAATGTTAGTCACTAAGTAAGACAGATCAATGCAAGAAACACAAGGAATTAAGCAGATTTAGTGATAAAATGAATGAAAAAAAGTAAGGGTTTTTTATCGCCAAGAGAGAATTCGTTTTAGGGATTTTTTGCATCCATAATTACTCTAGTGTCATGTATATAAATTAGGTTATATACTTTTTAGTTCAATTCAATGGTGACATAATGTTAAATTTTTCTCATCCAATTTTTAAAAAAATCCCAATTGTTTTGTCAATAAAAGACTTGATACTAATTGGTTTAAAACACATTAGCTTTTCCTATAGAAAACAAATTAATAAATATAGATAAATTACACATCTATCTCAAATGAGATTTTAACATACTACATGAACTCCATTAGGCTACAAACTCTTAATTCTATAGCTCATTTTACGTACCAGTTTTGACACAAATTTATCCTAGGTTAATTCAGTTAACCAAGCTGAAAAAATCAAGCTTCTATTATCTGAGATAAACACCCAACAGCCAGTATAGTTATTTAATCTAATTATTGTGGTAACTGTTAGACTACATAATTCCCCGTAGGTTATTATTATTATTCATGCACATTATATAAAGATTACAAGAGTAAACCCTAATGGACCCTAAGCCCACAGACCAGGCTTGGGCTGGTTATTCTCTAATACTCCCCAGCAGTTTGAGCGGCGAAATCACGAAAGCCTGGACTGAAATAGTAAACTAAAAAAGAAAATAAAAACAAACAATAACGTAATAAAAGCATAAATTTAGTCGATTCGTAACAAAACCGTACCAACGGTCGACTTTAGTCGACTGGTACCAACGATCGGATAAGTCAACTGGCAACACAACCATACCAACGGTCGACTTAAAGAACTGGTATCAACAGTCAACTTTAGTTGACTAGTAACAAATCCGTATGAATAATCGACTAACAAATAAATAATAAAACGACTATAACTTTTTTTTTCAACAATAAAACAAAAATTCTAAATAGAGATTCTTAATCCTCATTTTTTTTCTTCAACAAGGAACATGTCGGTTCTGCAACATCTTCTTTCCTAGCTTCATTTTGATCACGAATGTTGTGTGTGAAGGCATGTGGATGATTTTTGTGACAAATGTTTTTGTACGACCGTGTTAAGTATAAGAATAATGACCTTAGCAGCGGATGAATTAAGAAAGTGAAGAATACTAATGTAATGACACGCAGACTTGTATGTTGATAACAATTCAATCTAAGCAATTAATTTATCACTCAAAAGTCAACAATTGTTCGCTGAAAAAAAATACATACACACGACAGTGGTGGAAGAGAAGAAAATGCACATTATATATTATATAGAGATTACAAGAGGACCTTAAGCCTACAGACCGGGCTTCGGCCAATTATCCTCTAATAATAACTACTAACAATATACTGAGATCGAAAAAGAATAAGCAGATCTTAGAGTATAAATGTTTGAAATTATTAATCTATTAAAGCAGATTAATAATTTCAAACATTTATACTCTAAGATCTGCTTATTCTTTTTCGATCTCAGTATATTGTTAGTAGCTACTATTAGAGGATAATCGGCCGAAGCTATTAAGGACCGGGAAGGGTCCCGGCCCCCTAGGCTTAAGCCCGTTAGTATATTTTTTTCGCGATTTCATGTGTTAAAATTTTTATTTTTCCATCTTGGCCCTTCCATCTAATGTTCGTCCGGAAAAAATTTGTTTCGACCCTCTAGAAAAAAATTTCTAGCTCCGCCACTAATACTTGTCATTCTATTTTTTTTCTTCTAGATAAAAGAAAATAAGTTGTGATATATTATAATATCAAGCAATTCTAAATAAATAGAAATTCAATAAGTGAAAAGAAATAAATCATTATTTAAGCAAAATAAATTATGTAAAATTTACAATTTACAATTTACAATACAGTTTTGTTAATAATCTGAGCATACGAGCATACAATAGAAGGTAACCGCCTAAAGGTAAAATAATGGTTACACTTAAATTTCTCACTGCATTTGAACCCAAACACCTGGACTTGGGATATCTTTGTGGATCACAAATAGAATATAATTCCCTGCCGGAGCAATGTTACCAGAAGGAGGTGTGGTTACAACGACTTGGTATCTTGACTTTCCCATAATCTTGGTGGCGGCACCACTGTCGAGTTTCAGCAATCTTTGATTCATAGAAAATGAGTGTGTGTTAAATGAAGGTGACACCATTGTCACTTTGAAAGAGTTTGCATCAAAAAGGCCTGAGACTATAAAATAAATAACCACTTGTTTCCCGTAGCGAAGTTTTGTATTTTTGACGGGCAAGATTATACTCGGGCGTAGGTCAGATGAGTTTGAATCCAAATAAGAAGGGGAGAACGCCTCTAAACTCAGTTCAGTAGGATAAAGGGTGTTTATGAATTCATTTTTATCGTGTGGGTTACTACCACCAACAAGAACACGTCCATCTCGTAGTAGCACCGCTTTGGAATGGTAAACTCTAGGTTTGGTGCTTGGATTTTGCACCTCAAATCTAGACCCGAGTTCATTATTAGGGTGGTAAATTACTGGAGTGAGAACTGGGTTCCTCCCAAGTTCCCACCCTGCAACTCCAGCGGAAACACCATTGATTATCAAAACACGGCCATTGGGGAGCAACAACATATCACCCATGACTCGAGCAAAAGGCATAGTCTCCATGATCCATTGGGGATTGACATCAGATATTTTTATCCGCCCGCATGTATCCAAAGCTCCATCGAATATGCCTCTATTTGCATTGACGAAAGCTCCTTTTGGCGCACCCCCGCAAACCAATACTTCTACCTCGGTTACCGTCCCTTGTTTTATCTGCAAAGGCAGTAGTACCGCCGAGCCCGTACTTGGATAACTTCTTGGTTGACCATCGGGCATTGTCGGGTAAGTCTTGACAACTAGGTTGTTTGAGTAGTCAAACAATATAGCACGATTGTTTGCAAAAATGAACAGATTCCCATCAGGATAGAGAAACACAAATGGATATAAATTATTCTCAATGTTAGGGTCGTTGGTTTGGACCAAAAAGGGCAGACTAGGAGCATTTTCAGTGGCCGACATCTTTGGGTAGAACTCATAGCTAAATGCTTGGCGACCTCCAATGATAATTTGCCTTTTTTTTTAGGTAAAAGGTCAACGACCCGGTAAATATATTACTCCAAAAAACATTTAAGTACAACGGATTTGAGTGAATCCCATATCTCAGCCCGTTACATAGGCGAAAAGCTTACATAACAAGATACTTCCTATTTTCTAGACAAGAAAACAAAACCATTGAAAGACTCGGACAAAAATATAAACTACTTCCTACGACCCTGGAGATTAAAGCCATAAATGGCATTAAGAGCATCCAATTCCCCAGGAAGATCATAAATTTGCTTTGAGTAATCATCATAGTCATCAAACTCATCTTCACGCTCATGACCTCCACCAAAAAGATTAGCAGATTCGTCAAACGTGTTAAGAACCTCTTCCTCATCACTATCAGTAACAACAATATCACCCACCTTGGAAAATGGGTTAGCCCTCTTAGTGACAGAGGCAGACGGAATAGGATGACCTTCATCATCCACAAGAGTAGCTTTCCCATCGATAAGTAGCTTTTCAAGCTTACTAATTTTCTCAACTATAGGAGTAGAACTAACAACCTTAGTTCCCATTGAATCACTCACAAGCGGTTCTTGTGATGTAGTACCAGTCTTAACCGACTCATCCTCATTAACTTCCATTGTACGGCCAGCATCCACATCCATGTTGGTGTCAAAAGTAGGAATACCAAACGTATCCGTATCATCCACATTAAGCGCATCAAATTGGTTAGATGTAGAGATCGTTGTTCCACTAGAACTAGCCACATCAGAAGTCTTCTTCTTAGTGCCACCAACATTCTTAGGTTCAGGAGGAGTCTTTTTGGGTTGATACTGAAATTGCTTACCCACAGCAGGTTTAGTGAACCCTCCTTTACCCGGAATAGTAGGACCACCTTGTTTTCCTTTCTTCCTGTTATTGACAGTCATGAAACTATCATTAACAGGCTTAGTAGGCTGAACAGGAGGTATAACAACTTTAGGACATTCAGTCAAAGTATGACCAAATATCTTACATTTGTCACAACGAGGTGGTTTCCATTCGTATTCAACCCGTATCTTCTCAATAGTCGAACCCGAACCATCAAGTAATGGTATCTCAACAGTGAGACTGTCCCGAAGCACCTTATCCGACTTCACTTCTATCATGCATCTAGCAAAACTACTACGGCCCCACGATTCCTTGCACATTTGGCTTGTAAAAGCATCTAACCTTTTGGGCGTGCCAATCAGTGTGGCAAGTAGACTGAGGCCATCATCAGAAAACATAGCAAGGGGAACATCATGGAATTTGACCCACACCGGGATGTTAGTCAAATCTTCTTTATGTAAGTTTGTGTTCAAAGACCATGGTTTAAGAATAATAGGAACATTTCTGATCAACCAAGGACCGTTTTCAAGTACATCATCAACACCTTTCTTCGAATTGAACTTAAAGAAGAAGAACCCCTTTGCGTTCATCATTACCTTTTGCACACCAAACTTAGCCCATGCATTGCGAACATAGTAATCAACAACAGGAAAAGCAAGGCGTTGACCAAGGAAGTAACCGTAGAGAGTATTCTCAAACCTCATGTTCACCTCTTCCACTACTTTCATTGGAACTGAAAGATCAACATCCTCCTTCTTTTTGCTACATTCCAACCTCCGAAAATTAGACACATGTTTCTGAGGTTCATTAGAAGTAGCACCCGCATAAGAAACCGATTTCACTCCAGTACCATTGGCAGTATCAACCTTGTGAGCCTTGAGACCAGAATTTGCACTCATCACATTAGGACCAGAGGTTGCACTCGAGAGAGGAGCACTTGTATAATTAACTTCATTAGCACCAATCTCACTTTGAATTTTATTCATAGCATCATCAAAATTCATATGCGCATTATCTAACAATTGTTCCACATTAGCAGCCGCATGTGACTCATTGACAACATAACCAAGTGAAACCGGCTTCACTTGGTTCGTTGGTTGCTCCAAGTTAGCAGCACTTGGTGATTGAGATCCAAATACAACATGACCAGCAGCCACATCATAACCTCCATCCACCACATTACCTTCTTGAAGATTAACATTATCATGTAACATAGAAGACGTAGGAGCAGAATACGAATCCATATGAACATTGCCAACATGATCAAAACTAGAGTTATACGAAACCCTAGCAGCCTCTCGTTGATGAATCCCACCAAAGGCACCCTCTTCATTACCCTTTAACCTTTTCATCCTTGTAGCCGAATCCTCAACATCAACATTAGGAATCACATTAGACTTAGGAGCATCAGTTGCAACCTTTGAAATCAAGAAACCCTTATTCATCCTCTCTTTAAAACCCACGACCAGAAGATCAATTAACACCCAGCACGCATGCAAACAATAATACGAGATAAAACCCTAATCGCTTAGGGTTTTGAGGTACACCGCCAAGAAAACTAACCTGCCTCCATAATGAGTCGATCAAAGAATGTGAAGGAACAATAAAATCAGGACCTAACAGTACCCAAGAACCGACCTTGAATAAATAAAACACTAAAATCCAGAAGTCGGTTAGGAAAGAATCGATCAAGGCAACCCTAGAAAAACGATTAACACAAATCTGCTAGAACTTGTGAATTAATGTACGAATCCAATAAAGGAACAATTAACAAAGAATGTTAATCAGTAACTCAATCAGACTCATGCAATCAAAACGCAAGATAAGACAGATTTATGGAAAACGATAAGAATGTTAGGGAATAGGGAAGTCGCCAAAAATCGCCAAAGAGAAAACTAGGGTTTTTTCGATCTTTCTTATCTCAACGGAGTAACCTATAAATTTTACTGTTACAAGTGTTCGGATCAATGATAATTTGCCTTCCATCAGGCAATATATGATTGGTCGCATACCATCTTGATTTACTCACGCCATTTGGAAACTCTTGTCAGTCGCATGAATCACAGGATTTATAAGTTCGGACAACGCGGTAACCATCAGCAAATCCTCCAGTTTGGACTAGTGTACCATCGGGCATTAAAGTTCCCGAGGAACACCAGACATTAGTGAGTACCATAAGTGGACGTACAGAGTTTAATGCAACATCATACTCAACAGAATGGGCAGAACAATCGTTTGAGTTGGGACGACATCTGCCGGTTGGAAGAGATATGTTGGATGTCCCAAAATCTGTTCGGTCATACATGACAACACGATCATTGGGGAGCAGCTGCATGTGCATGGTGGAAATGCCTACGCTTGGGAGGAGGAGGGACCATGAACCACCTGCGGCGGGACATGGTTGAGCATTGACGAGGAAGAGAAGAAAGACAAAGAGGAAGGAAGTAGGAGCCATATTTTGTATTTGTATGCTTGTTAGACTTCGGTATGTTTCTGTGTGCTGAAGGAGGTGTTGATGGTGTCTTTAAGTAGCAAACACAAAATGTTTAAATATTAATTTGGTATGTACTACAATTCCTTCTCTTGTAGTTAATTCTATGCATGCACCTAAGGGAAATAAAACCCTTTCAATTATATGCACATAAAGTGAATCAAACGACTGAAGGAATTTTTTTAGAAAGGCAAACGATTGAAGGAATGTCAAGCACTAGCTACCAAGGTAATTGAGTTTACAATAATTTTTTTAATGGCAATTAACCTAGCAAGAAGCTATAAAAAGAGATGTTACAAAAAGCTTTTGAATCACAAATGCAATCAAGCCACTTGGGTTTCAGAGATCTATTCTTATTTACAATTCAAGTGCATGAGAAGATCTTAATATAATCCACGAGTGTTTTTTAGTGGTAGTTTTAGGTTGAAACAAACTAGGTTCCTAAACAAGGTTGTTTCGTGATTTTCGGTTACATTTGTAAACTAAAGAGAAATTTTACATATAAAATTGAATTATATGATTCATATATGTTTAATATTTTACGTGTGCAAAATTAATTAATGTGGACATGTGCGCCGAAACCTATTTCACACTTCTCCGAAACCCCTCTGTTCCTGAATATAACTCAAATGTACAACCACATTAAAGCAAATATTTAAATAGACAATCTTAACAAATCCCATATAGTATTCCTTGAGGTAGTAGAACTGAATCTTGTACATAGAGTTTTTAACTCACAAGGTACCAAATTCTAGTACCAAATTCTAATTCAAACTTTACGTCCAATACAAAGTTTCTTACTCACAAGGTATCAAATTCTAATTCAGACAATATCAAAAACTAATTTAAAAGGTACAAAGAATTCTAATGCTAATAATTCTTAGTTATAAGCAAAACTAACCGTTATATAATAGTTTCATAATTCTAAACAAATTTGTAGAACAATTCAAATAAATTAACAAAGTTACCGAGCAACCTTTAAATTTTAAGTCACTATTCTAACAAGTATTATTTATTCTGTCTAAACAACCACATAATTCAAATTTTATTTAAAAATAGGAAATTAAAAGTTCTAATTTTCAAATTAGGGAGTTGATAATAAAATTTCAGAAAACAAAGGTGTCATACTCTAGATTGACAACGAAACAAGATCAAAGAGCGTGTCCACTTATTGTAATTCAATCGTTATAATATTAAGAGAGAATAGTTCATTGTTGTTAACTGATCAAATGGAATTAATCCTAAATTATTGAAGTTGACCAAATTGTTCTCAAATGGCTCTGAAATTCATACTACAATTCGTTAAATTAACTTACTTCCGCTACTAGTCTAGCCAATGATTAATTACCTTAATAATTGGAACAAATCAAACGATATCGAAGTTAAATAGGTAGAATTTCCATGCAGGAACACGATTATTAAACAATTAATTTTTTCATTCTCATGCATATATGATAATTATACATTGTTTTCCTTTCCTCCTTTTTTTCCCTAAGGAAGAGAAGGAACATGGATTTCTTTTGAAGGGCAGAAGATGATTTCATTGCCACAAGACTAAATGAACAGTACAAGTTAGAATTCAGCCAGTAAAGGATTTTGGTATACTCCCACCCAACGAAAATTGCTAAAAACCTCATCACTAGAAGTATATCCTTTTTTTTTTTTGGGTAAAAGGGATAACACACCCTGGTAAAATATATTACGCCAAAAAACGTTGAAGTACAAAGGATGAGAGCGTACACCCCTCATCGCAGCCCGTTATATAGGCAAAACACGTACCAAAAAGTACTAACTAGAAACAGCCATAAACACTAAACAAAATAAGACTATGGCAAAAATGAAAATTACTACCTACGACCTTGAAGCTTCAAGCCATAAAACGACTTAAGAGCATTCATTTCACCTGGAAGATCATAGATTTGTCTTGAGTAATCATCATAGTCATCATAGTCATCACATTCACCTTCAAACTCATTACCACCCCCAAATAAATTAACCGGTTCGTCAACCCCATCATCACTTTCAGAAACCACGACATCGCCCACTTTAGAGAATGGGTTAACCCTCTTATTAGAAGATGTAGATGGAGTAGAAGAGATATTAATCATTGGAGGCTCATCCTGCTCCATAGAATGCACGGCAGACGGAACAGGATGACCATCATCATCCACAAGCGTACCTTTACCATCGATAAGAATCTTTTCAAACTCACTAATTTTGTCAACTAAAGGAGTAGAACCAACTTCCTTAGTTTCCAATGAAGCACTCACAAGCGGTTCTTGTGATGTAGCACCAGTTTTAACCAACTCATCCACATTAACTTTCATTGTACGGCCAGTATCCACATCCATGCTGGTGTCATAAGTAGGAATATCCAACGTATCCGTATCGTCTATATTAAGCGCATCAAATTGGTTAGATGTAGAGATCCTTGTTCCACTAGAACTAGCCACATCAGAAGTCTTCTTCTTAGTGCCACCAACATTCTTAGGTTCAGCAGGAGTCTGTTTGGGTTGATACTGAAACTTCTTACCCACAACAGGTTTAGTAAATCTGAAAAGGTTAAAAATCTATGTCTGAAAAGGTTCAAAATCTGTGTCTGAAAAGATTCAAAATTAGTGTTATATCTATCCGAATTGGGGGTGTATCATATTATCATGGAAAATATACCATAAAACCTCTTGTATGATTGTTCTATGTATACTTCTATGCATGTACTGTATTTATGGTTGTATCTATCGATATCAAATGTTATGTCAACGTACATGTGTTCATATATATGTTTGTACCGAGGGAATGGAAAATATACCATAAAACCTCTTGTATGATTGTTCTATACTTCTATGCATGTACTGTATTTATGGTTGTATCTATCGATATCAAATGTTATGTCAACATGTACATGTGTTCATATATATGTTTGTACCGAGGGCTGTTCCGAAAAAATTTAGGCGTATTTTAATACAATTGAATGCTACAAACCACTATCAGACTCACTATAAACTAGGAAATAAACAGTACCCATAATATGATTTATGGTTCTAAATCATATATGTGTCAAAGTGATTCATCAATCTGTAGTATTCCATTATTCTGTTTATGTCATAATTTGTAATGCGTACGGCTAATCTTACTACCAATTTTTTGTTACCTTAATGGCTACTACGTACCTCTAGATTATCGTGAATGTTTGTTCCAAAATAAAAATTGTCTCGAATGAACAATGCGTAGTTGTAAACTAAATTATCTTGGTTACTAGTGTTTGACATTCCTTCAATCAACTGATTCTTTTGTGTTTTATTCAGTTTAAGTTATATTTGAATCTAAAAGGTTATTATATTTGCCCTAGGTGATCGAAAAGAACAAACAGCCGGGAAGAAGTACATACCAAATTAATATTTAAACATTCTGTGTTTGCTTCATTTGAGCCAATGATTAAAATCTTCTGATAATTGGAACAAATCGAATGAAATCCAAATAAAATAGGTAGAATTGACATTTAAGAACACGGTTATTAATTTATTATATTTCCATGTCTTAGGTATATATGATACCTTGTATACGAGAACACCGAACAAGTTGACCTTTATTTTCATCCTTTCCTCAACTTTTGATCGGCAAAAGCTGATTTCATTACCACAAACTAGTTGAACTGTCAGTATAAGTTTGTTTCAGTCAGTAAAGGATATTTGTTTAATTTACTTCCACTTAATAAAACTTAGGGAGTACTAACAATGTCATCACTAATAGTTTATTCTTACACAAAATTCAGGTCTTAAAAGGTTCAAATATTTACCGACTAAATGTTAATTTAATTACTGTTCATCATGAAAGTCTATTCTGACACACAGGCTCAAAAATCAAATTTACTAATTAAATGTTCATGCAGTAAAGGCTATACATTTCTTCTAAAAATAGAGTTGGAAAAGTTTTATAGTGGTTTAATGTATCATTGCCTAAAACTCCCCGTAATATACTTATAATTTTAGATAATTACAATTTGCACTGGTCACATCAACCTCCTCGAAGAGTAGGTTTAACCTGTTGGTGATTTTAATATCATCGACTTTAGTTAATTGCAATTTACTAGAGACCAATTAGATTTCATATCATGCTCGGATGCGAGTTAGGGAAATGTGTAGTGCATACTCATTTGTGCTAAAATGTTTTCACCACGACAAAACGCATGGGTCAGGGCAACGCACCTTATTGGGGTCCCGCTCTTAGTGAGCGAGCATGGGTCAAAGGGAAGTCGTCCCTCGCAGGGGTTTGGGGGCAGCGTCTCCCGGCAGGTTCAGGTCAGTACTGCCAAACAGTTATAACTGTTGATTTCCAATTGAATTTAATTGCTTCTTAATTGTCCAAATAATATATTTTTTATCAGTTTCATGGGTCACGTTAGAATATACAATTATTCACGCAATTCATTTTTGTTTTGCTTAGTTTTCTTGTGGCTAGATAGTAGATACTAAGTGTTCTTCTCGAATTATCTAAATATAGATTTCGTGATACCCAAGCATTAAAGGGTCAAAATACTTTATTCGAAAAATGAAAATACACTATTTGAAAAGATATCCAAGATTATCAACACACCATAGCCACAATTTCTAACATTACTCAATTTGAGTTCGTGTGACTACTGAATCAAGTCTTGTGTATTAATTAGTCGGTTAAAAAGTCATAACAAATCATGGGCTTGTGGTCTAGTGGTAAAGGCTTAAGTAGTTAAGTGAACCCAAGTAAGAGTAGTACCGGTTTGGGTGACCGACCTGGAAGTCCTCACTTCGGAACCGCAAACTCTAATGATATCAGGCGAATCAGGAATAGGAGTGGGGTTATCCCCTAAGGAGAGGTTCGCGGTTGGTATCTCTGCCAAGAACTAACAATTAACATCTAACAACTAACCCGCCGTAAAATAAAATAAAAAATAAAAAAATAATAAAAAAAATAAAATAACAACGGTTACCAGATAGGAGATGATAATATTAAATTACTAATAATGGCCCTCAAACTCAAAATGTCAAGTACTTACTGAATTTAACACAAATCTATATATTCAAGATATAGTTATTGAATTTTGCAGTTGCTACATGGTGTCCATACCTAATTATTGCAGAATTTACTAACAAACTAATGAAATCGGAAAAGAATCTAGATCTCAAAATATAAAACTTAGGATTATTGTTCTAATAGATTATTATTTCAGATTCTCAAGTATTATGCATGCCTTACCCGGTGTGCATCAAACACGCTGATATTTACTTTTTATGTTGTTTAAGCGATTTTTTTAGATGCATTTCTGAAGTTTATGCAACAGATGATAGTAGTAAATAAGGATGACATCTAGTGGTTTTTATAAATGATATCAAGGCCGGATAAATCACTTTAGCATGCAGGTTTTTAATACCCTCATTTTTTTCTCACTGTAAAAATGTACAAATTAACCTTCCAATTTCAGAGTTTCGGATTTTAAGCTTGTTTTCTTTTTGTTTCTTTATACTATTTCAAAAGAATAAAAATTGTAATAGTGAAAAGACAGAAATTAATGTATATAGTTCAGCCAAATATACAACATACACTATGTGATTTGCAATTTGCATTTTACAATATTATGTAATCCCGATAATAAATGAGTATACAATAGAAGGTAAGCGCAAGGAAACATAAGAATGGCGGTGACACTCAAATTTTCTCACTGCATGTGAACCCATACACCTGGACTTGGGATATCTTTGTGAACCACATACAGAATATAATTCCCCGCTGGAGCAATGTTACCGGATGGTGGCGCAGTCACAACAACTTGGTATCTTTTCCCGATAATCTTGGAAGTGACGCCACCATCACTAGCAATCTTTGATTCATAGAAAATGAGTGTGTGTTAAATGAAGGTGCCACCATTGTCACTCTGACTAAGCTTGGATCTAAAATGCCTGAAACTGTAAACATAACAACCAACCGTTTCCCATAACGGATTCTAGTGTTCCTTAATGGCAAGATTATTCTAGGCCGTAGGTTAGATGAATTTGAATCCAAATAAGAAGGGGAGAACGCCTCCAAACTCAATTCAGTAGGATAAAGGACGTTTGTGAATTCATATTTATCATGCGGGTTACTTCCACCAATAAGAACGCGTCCATCTCGTAATAAAACTGCTGTCGAATGGTATACTCTTGGTTTGGTGCTTGGATTCTGCACCTCAAATCTAGAGCCGAGTTCATTATCAGGGTTGTAGAGTACTGGAGAGAGAACTGGGTTCCTCCCAAGTTCCCACCCTGCAACTCCAGCTGATGCACCATTGATGATCAAAACATGACCATTGGGGAGCAATAACATGTCACCCATGACTCGAGCAAAAGGCATGGTCTCCATGACCCATTGTGGGTTACGATCAGATATTTTAATCCGCCCACAAGTATCCAAGGCACCATCAAATCTGCCTTTATTTGCATTGACGAAAGCTCCTTTTGGCGCACCTCCACATACCAATACTTCAACCTCTGCTACCTTCCCTTGTTTAATCAGCAAAGGCAGTAGTACTGCAGAACCTGTACTAGGGTAGCTCCTTGGTTGACCACCGGGCATTGTTGGGTAAGTCTTGACAACTAGGTTGTTTGAGTAGTCGAACAATATAGCACGATTGTTGGCGAAAATGAAAAGATTCCCATCAGGATAGAGAAATACAAATGGGTATAGATTATTCTCAATGTTTGGGTCGTTGGTTTGAACCAAAAAGGGGAGACTAGGAGCGTTTTCAGTGGCCGACATCTTTGGGTAGAACTCATAGCTAAATGCTTGGCGACCTCCAATGATAATTTGCCTTCCGTCAGGCAATATATGATTGGTCGCGTACCATCTTGATTTACTCACGCCATTTGGAAACTCTTGTCAGTCGCATGAATCACAAGATTTGTAAGTTCGGACAACGCGGTAACCATCATCAAATCCACCAGTTTGGACTAATGTACCATCAGGCATTAGAGTTCCCGAGGAACACCAGACATTAGTAAGTACCATAAGTGGACGTACAGAGTTTGAAGCAACATCATACTCAACAGAATGGGCAGAACAATCAGCTGAGTTGGGACGACATTTGCCATTTGGAAGAGAGATGTTGAAGGTTCCAAAATCTGTTCTGTCATACATGACAACACGATCATTGGGGAGTAGCTGCATGTGCATGGCGGAGATGCCTACGCTTGAGAGGAGTAGAGACCATGAACCACCTGCGGCGGGACATGGTTGGGCATGGAGCAGGAAAAGAAGAAAACAGAAAAGGAAGGAAGTAGTAGGAGCCATAGTTTGTATTTTTATGCTCAGTTTAGGATGTTGTTTGTTTGATTTTGTGTGTTTTTGAAGATATTGTTGATGACTTTATATAGAAGTTGAAGTGGTGAAAAAGCCCTATGATTGTTTTTCACTTGAGTAAAAGGTCTTGAGTTAAGTTAATGAATTATGGTCTGAATTTGAGAAATCTTTAGTCAACCTCAATGATACAAGAATTATATACTCAATCAGTTAATTAACAACCATGAAATATCCTCTATTAATTTTATTATAACAGAATCACAATAAGTTGATAATCTCTTTGATATTCTTTGTCTATCTTAAACTTAGAATGTTTAGTTTGTTTCTGAAATATTGTTGTCGATTAAGATATGAAAATTTTGACTCTCAGTAATCGATCAAATGTTAAATTATGACTATCCTCATGCATGCTTTTATTTCGATGTGGTTATTTAAACAGCAGAAACTAACTGTTTTAGCCGGGGGAAAAAAAACTGTACGTTCTTGCACAATAAACAAATCAGAATGATCATCCATATCATATATAGTTTCGTTAGTTTTTACTTTTTAGATAGTTATGTTACAAAAGCGTTTGAAATAAGAAATTTACTTACACTTTTGTAGCATGTGTGAGTCAAAGATGACTTTTACTGACACTTTTTCTATGTCTCGTTAACAATGTCTGTTACAAATATCAATTTCCTTGTAGTGTTTTAGTAATCTTAGACATGTAATTCTAATAGTTCTTTCTTTATCCTTTACTTGGTATTTTGTTTATTTTTAAGGATGTTTGGCATTTCATTTCATCAAAATAGGATGTTTGCGCTGCTAGCCCTTTTTGAATTGCAAAACTAATTCTTTTGAAAACTACATTTGTTTATTTTACTCAAGCTTTTTCTAGTTACTTTGGCCTTCCAAAATAAAATGACTAAAAAGAATGTCTTTAATAAGCTCTGATCACAAATAAACATTAAATTAAATTACAATTATAAAAGGCATATATTCAGTTTATATTATAGTTTGTTGAAAATTAAGGTTACGTTTGCCTTAGGTGCAGAGAACTAACCACGAAAGGAGAGGAAAGTATACCAAATTAATATTTATTACATTTTATGTTTTTTCCTCATCGAGCCGATGATTAATTTTTGTAATAGCTGGAACAATTCTAAAGATATCCAAATAAAATCGTTATAACTGGAATGCATATATATATGAGAGCATAATTATTAGTTTGTTATATTTAATTTTCATTCTCATGCATGCATGTATGATACGGAGTACCTAGCTAGCTTGTACGCATGGACGGAGCTTCCTTAAGGCAAGAGGGGGTGCTGCCCCCCCCCCCCCCCCCCCAAGGTTTTATCTTCTAGTAAGTAGTTTATAGTAGTACCTACGAATGAAATTGGAAAAACAAGAGTGATTAGATCCAGTTTTGGCTTAAAATTGATAATATTATGTTCTGAAACATAAAATAGTTTAGTTTTACCAGGTATAAGTTAATTTTGATTAGTTACAATCGAGTTATAAGAGTTTGTTGATATATGTTGAAACAGGGTAAGGATATCAAAAGGAGGAAGAAGATGATAATTTTGGTTCATGTGCACTTTTCACCTCATATTTTGATAGTTTTTACATGTTTTTCCTAATCAACTAGTTGTATTTCACAACAAGTCCAAAATAGTTATAAAGTTGACAGTTTCAACCTTTTTTTTAAGAAACTATTACAAATAATCAAATAGTACACGATTGTTATAAAAGTTGATGTTTAAATTCGCCCCCCCCCCCTATCAAACTGCTCAAGCTCCGTCCCTGCTTGTACGTGAACACTCAACAACATGAGTTTCTTTTTCCTTTTTTTCTTCCCTATTCTTTTTTTATTATTATGTGAGTAAACGCCTTCAGTTTCGTGTGTTAAAGATGTGTAGGAATCAAAAGACGGGATGGTTCCCAATCAATATTGTTATATATAAGAGGCAAGGGAGCCATAACGCATCCCTTGCGTTATTCTGATGTGGCAAGAAATCAACTTGAGTTCAGTGGAGGATCTAGGAATCCGTAGAAGGGTGTGCACTATCAAATATAATTTTTTGGCTATCAAGTTAAGCACAAAAATATATATATATATATATATATATATATATATATATATATATATATATATATATATATATATATATATATATATATATATATATATATATATATATGGTTTTCCTGGTTGGGTTTTGGTACAATTTTCTTTTGGTTTTTCTGTTAATTGATATAAGTAGATATGCATCAAAAACAAGATGCATTTTATGATTAACTACTTCTTTTATCAATAACACTACAATAGGTTATTTTTGTTTTAGAAATTCAAAATGCACCTAACTTCATAAACAAAATATAAACAATTTTCTTTTTACTATCTGAAACATCTTCTCCATTTTTATTTTTTTATTTATTTATTTTTTTTTTTTTTTTTGTTTCTTTTGATTTAAAATTTTCATTTGACTGCTTGGTTGGTTTGAACAAATCTTTGGGTGTGCACCATTAGTTTCTGTGATTTTTTATGGTATGCACCAAAGGTAAAATGATTGTATAAACCTCTAGTTTCGATTTTTTTTACACTACTAGGAGCTTGACGTGCATACCCTCATATAACTGTAGATCCACCCCTGCTTGAGTTAACACGTTACAACCATTTCCAAGTAGCATGCGTTGGGGCTACGTTTTAACTTGAGTTGGTGTGGCAACTCAAGTTATAACTTGAGTTATGCCAAGTTACAACCATTTCCATCCTTGAGTTATGCCAAGTTAGGCTGGTTTGTTTAGTTTTTTTTTTCTCTCTTTTTTTTAAGTGGGTCCCAAAAAGTAGTGTTATTGGGTGTTATGATTTCCTGGTGTTTTTTGATGTTATGTTATTTGATGTTGAGATAATGTTGCGCTGACGTGGCGGTGAGTTATTTCATAACTCAAGTTATGGTACCCTTTGCTCTAAGGATGTTCAAGCCAAAACATTAAATGAGTTGTCCCATTATCGCAGATTGTGGGATTTTATGACACAAACCCGTTACTCACATTTTTTATAGAGTAATACTTGTAAAATTTTCTTGTGTATTTTTTTGCGGCCGCATCAGCCTTTAACTTTCGTCATTTTTTTGTCTCGGTGCGCGTGCTGCGAGTCTGCTTTCTATGCGCCATCTTTTCTTCTTCCCCTCATAATATTTTTGCCTCTGCATTTGCACTTAGCATCACGTTATGCTTCACTGATAGTTGATCAACTTGTTTTTCAGCATACGGTGAGGATGAAATATATAGATGATGGATGTTTAACAATTGGTTGTTCAAACTCTCTTCTTCCTATTGTGAGGATGAAATTAATTAATAGATTGATGCTGATTTTCTTTACTCAACTTTGTATTTCCGATACTAAGTTTCTTCTTCCTCCTAGCTTGTACCGAGTACTTGATTACTTGTAATTTGCTCACCTTCAACCAATTTCCTTCTTCCTCCGGCGCTTTCTACTCGCACATTCCGAAAGAACATCTTAATTTTAGTTACACTCTTATATATGATATGTGAATAAAGAAAACTTTTTTCACACACACACACACACACACACACACACACACACACACACACACACACATATATCTATATATATATAATAAACAAAGGTTTATTTGAATTTTACCATGTCATTAAAGCCATGTTGGCACTCAATCCATGTCATTAATGCCACCTCATTAAATCCATGTGGCATTACAATGTTACTAATTAGCCCCTCATAAAAAATTTTGTTTGACAAATGCTATATTAATTTCTGTTTACCAACATTTTATACGGAATCTTAAATGTTTTACGATAATTAAATCACATTTATGGCACTTACTCTATGAAATCACATTTATAGCAGTTACTTTTTCCATTAATGTTTTATGGTAATTTCTCAACACCACAAAACTTTGAATAGATTTTAAAAACAAGGGATGAGTTACCACTCTATGAGACTATGACATCGCCCTTCACACGTGTATTTTGCATGGAAGATAATTAAGTATAGTTAACTTTAAACCTCAAAGAAACATGTGGCAAAGAAATCAACTAACATATTCAACCCTTACACAACGCATCAGACGTTTGAATTTTTTCCTTTGAGTATGAAATCGTTGTGCATTAATTAGGACAGGATCGTTGCAAGTTTCCATAATTAAATTGGTGAAAACACATTCATATAATTTTGTTAAGTTTTTTACGTTTGAAAACTTTTTAACTGGGTTGGCCTTTTAATTTTAGAATGCATTGGTATCATACAATCAATGTTAAGTTTCTTACTGTAGACGTCAATTTTGGATAGACAATTGTCAAATTTAATGGTTTTAATTAAGCCCTTTAATCTTGCGATCTTAATGATCTAAATTGATAGTATGTGGTTCCTCATGCATAAGATTATACAGCCATTATCTTCTTCCTCTGCTTTAGTATTTATTCAGTTTTTGTTTTTATCAAGAATTTTGATTTAGGACGATTAAATTTTTTATTTTTAAGAAAATCTACTTTTATGGTGCAGTGCAGGTGAGACCTAATTCTTCAAGAAGTTGATTCTTAATATATTTCAATCTATTTATGTAATGATTATCATTCATTTGCTATGTTTATGTAATTGGTTTTATTTTGAATTTTGAATTCATTTGAATCTTCAATCATTAACCTACTCGGTTTGCATATTAAGGTCTTAACCAGGCGGCCCGTAAAGAGTGATAATCTAATTTCTTGGACCACATACAGGTAAATTCTTGATTTTAATCATTTGTTTTTATACCAGACCACAAGGCCCCTTGGGTTAGAAATCAACATGTCTAACGTGCGTAGGTGAGTTGTATTCTTAAAGTGTTAAGGAAATGTTATTTCAGTATATGCACTTTGAATTTGTTTTCTCCTTTTGCAGAATTGTTTCACTTCAATAAGATCCCCTATCTATACAAGGTTCTTATTTTCTTTCTACATGTCAGTTCACTCTTTCATGAGAACTTAAAAGCAACTTAATTTTAGGATACTATATAGTACTCCGCTTGACAATGGTTATAAAAATGCATGAAACATATATATCAAATGTAGGTGCATGAATAGCCATAGCTTATAGATGCATAAGGATTACATTAGAAATATGGAGGTAAAATTATATATTGTTCAATTACTTTATAATTTGTTTGTTGAAAATTTCATCACTTCTTTGGTAGTATATAGCCTATTTAATAAAGTTAGAACACTGAAGTTAGTTTCAACGAATTCATAATTAATTAGTGGTTGTGAACAACATATTTTTGCAGTTTTCATGCCATTTTTAACGAGATTCTCAATGATTCAAAAAGGCTTAGATCCGGGAGTATTAAGAACCACAAGTGAAGAAGCTTAAATAATCATTATTTGTAACAGGATAATAGTTGTGAAGTAAGTACGTTTGCACAGTTTGACAATTTCTTCATTTCAACGTGTCCAATGCTAAAAACTTATTATCAACCTATTATAAACACTTACCCACTTACGCATTACTGTATCAATTTAGAATAGCTTAGGGGCCGTTTAGTTTGTGAAAAATTTCTCAATTTTTCCATCTCTAAATTCCTTAAGAAGGGGATGATTTTTCTTCTCTAAAGAAGAGTTGAGAATTTTTAAAACGCGTTTAGTTGGAGTTATATTTTTCATTTTTAAAAATAATAAGAACACTACCTCAAATTGTGACGGTGGCGGCGACGGCGGGCGGTGGTGGCGGCGGTCAGCGGTGGTGGATGACACGAGAGATTAGGGGTAGAATGGTGTATGTGTTTTTTTTAGAGTTGAGAAAAAAAATGAGAAAGAAAAAAGTGAGAATGGTAGAATGAGCTTTTCAATTTCTTAGTTAAACTTTAGAAAATGAGAATTTCATTTTTTTTGAAAATTGTTAAAAAAAAATGCGACTAAACGCGTTTTCAGTTTTTTCATTTTCTTATAAAAAATTTCTTGAAAAAATAAAGAATTTATCTCCAACTAAACGCACCCTTATTCTTCCTCAACCTTGTGGTTTAATAGCCTTTTCTCAACCTATTGCTCCTATCCATTCGCCTATTTTCAAGTCATTTTTAAACCAATCTCAACCATTGCATTTGAGATGCTCTAAGTGCAATTGGAAAATTGCATTTGTATTGAACTTTTCAAGATGCTATGCTACATGACCCGTTTTGTAGAAGTTATTACCCAATTAGACGAACACGAACATTAGAAACTCTAAATTTATCAGAAACTAACATAAGTCCATTATTTTAAATAACTTTTTTTTTTCTTTTTTTTACAAATTACTGATTCATTAAATATTTAAAGACATGTTTGGTTGAATTTGAATGATATTGGGTCGAGTGATATTAGATCGAGGTTTTAAAGATTTGACGGGTTTCTGAGATGATTAAGGTTTTTTTTTATTATTTTATTTATTTATTTATTTATTTATTTATTTTGTTCTACCCGTGTGTTTAAATGATAAATGTCAATTATAAAACAAAATTGATGAAATTTTATTAAGTGTTCTTGTGGTTTTTCACGTTCTTGGTTTTCAATCAAATAAAATAATAAGTGTAAGGTGAAAATAAAAGAGAACCTTAAGGGCAAATTTTCGAAAAGATTAGATTGCATTTGCCATTTCCTCAAACCGTAAGGGCAAATTTTGATTTACTTCATTATCTTCTGGAAAAACAACCTTATTCCGAGCTCTAGAGGAGGCCATACCGGGTGAAAGCATGTTAATAACATTGCATACGTGGCAAAACAGATGAACTAGAGTAGGGGAGACGTTTTACAGAGACTATATTGTGTAGAGTAGGGGAGACGTTTCACTTGAACTTTAAGGTGTTGTTTGCAAAAATAATATAAGAATTTTCATTGATTACTGTCTTTAATTTTTTGAGTTCAAGATTGCTTTGGACCTATTTAAGCATTTGATTGAAGTCTATTTATAATCAACACTGATAACATCGTGGTCGAAATTTGCAACTAATATGTATCTATTTCAAATCAAAATAAACAACATGATGACATAAGCTATTATACATATGGGTTGTTTCTTCAATTAAGTTGAGAATAGAAAGAAACAATTATAAAAAGCTCTACTATTATTCAATTTGTCTTAACTTTATTTTTTACAAACAACCTGTTATTAGCTGCCAGTGATTTATCACGGGTTTATAAGCTAGTATATATATATATATATATATATATATATATATATATATATATATATATATATATATATATATATATATATATATATATATATGACTACACATTTATTTGTCACTAACAGTTTGCTTATACTTAACTACTCACATACAGACTGTCGTTGAAAATAGCGACAGATTCATTATTTGTTCCCACCTATACTGACATAAATTTGTGACTGCTAAGGTATTTCATTGGAAAGTACTTTGTTCATTGGCCCTTTCCGAGTTTTAAGATGAAAGAAAAAAAGAGAAGAGACATAATTGGATAGAAAAGAAGAGAAAATTAATGTAATTTATTTTTTTATACCGTGTTCCCGAGTTGAGAGAGAAAAGAAGATATAATTGATGATTTTACAATTTAACCTTTTGTTACATACAAAATTTATGTTTTATTCTAGAGCATTTAAGTCATTAATTAATTGAAAAGTTTTCTAATATACTTTCCTCCCAAATCATCCCACTTTTGGGAAGAAAGTTTTGGAGATAAATACAATCAAATTTCCTCTCCTCTTCTTCTCTCTTCTCTCATGAAAAAACTCGGGAACACAAATTTGTTTCGTTTTCTATCCACTTCTTTTCTCTTTTTTCAAAATTGAAACTCGAGAACGCAGAGCGAGGGAGAAGGAGAGGGGGGAGAAAGAGAGAGAGAGAATGGAGAGGGGGGAGAGAAAGAGATAGAGAGAGAGGGAAGGGAGAAAGAGAGAGAATGGAGAGGGGGAGAGAGAGTGTGTGTAGGACCGTGTTATTGGTTGATTTACTGATTCGGGAGGTCGGGGATTATGAAACCGAATAGTAGCCATTGTAGTGAGAGAAAGTATAGAGAGAAGGGATAACTTGGTGTGTTTTATTAATAAGGAAAATGAAAAGACAAAACACTAAACATCACCCTCCTAGTGAAGTCTAGGAGGGTATTTATAGCCAAACACAATCTAAACTATCACACTATTACACAAATAGTCCTTGTGTTTTGGCTAAATATGATAACTAATGTAATCCCGTATATGTCGTTCCATTTACGTGTTAGGATGATTCCTAACAATCTTCCCCCAATGGGGCGACATAAGGGATTACTTACAACATTTCCTACAAGTATAAATACAAATAAAGAAAGGTCTTCATCGGCTCTTCAAGTGCTGAGGATGACTCCAGTTGACGCTCTTTGTCTTCATCTTGTACCTCGGCTTGAGAACTTTATCTTCACTTGTAGGCAAATGATGTAATATGCATGAAATAGATTAACTTCCCCCCAATTCATGTTGCATGTCTTTAGAGGCTTCTTCGTACACTTCTTTTTTGGCGAAGTTTCTGAATCAGCTTCCCCCCAAACCGACAACCGTCTTCAGCAGATTCGAAACTTTGATGTAGTGAACATGTCTTCTAACTTTTGAAGTTTTGAGTACGCACTGGAATTTGTAGATGACACAGTAAACCACACCAAACAAATCTGAATGGTTACTTAATCACAGTTATGCTCAATACGGAAACTTCGTTCGGGGGTAACATGCAAGAAATCAGCAAGATCTTCTCACATATGTACGCTACTTCACACTTCACATCCCGCGAGAGTTGAAATGATTACACCAAAATCACAAAACTGAACCAATGATCATCTCTGCGGACGTCTCTCCAGTAGTAATAAAATTGTAAGCTCGATCATGTGAGTCTATTATGCGTCTCTGATGTGCACATTTCTTCCCCCTAGTTGCAGATCCTTGTGGAAAATGAGTGTTTTCGCAAAGAAATCAAGAAAAGTCAAAGAAGCACAAAGAACACTCACTCTCTCTTCCCCCACGATGTCTTCACGGAATCCGAAGCATACACATTATGTTTACGATGGAAAACGGAGGTAGCGTAACCCTATATGTCCAATCAACGGATTATGTGTGAAGTATCATAAATAGCCCGTGAGAATCAACTCCTGATAAACATATCTACTCTTTTATACTCCTCTCAACTAACTCTTTACCGACCTCATTATCATTCTGACGGCTTTTTGTAGTGACTACTGAATGGAGAAAACCCAATATGACGAACTTGAGACTGAAGTAAAATAACCTGAACTTGTGACTTAAACTTGCTCTATTGTCTGACTAAGAACCAAAACTGAGAGTTTCAATAAAGGTAGAATCATATACCTATCCAACCATCCTTAATTGTATATGAATTTCTCTCGAATTATCCACATCTTTTGGTAACACTTGAGCACTACAACGTAACTCCTTTAAAGTGATAGCTATACACTGTGAGCACTACAACGTAACTCCTTACATCAGGTATAACTAGACAACCCAAGTCTCTGTCATTTGTACGGATAAAAGCTCGAACAAGGATCTCGAAGAATTATGCATCCAACCAACCCGATATCTTCAGATACTAAGTACACGCACCCGTGAAATTTCACTTCAATCTCAAATAAATAATAAAGAATTAGCGTCGTAGCCACATCTTGCAGTTAAATGCCCAAAACTAGCCTTTTTGACGGTTAAATGAATCTGATAATGGTTTCCCAATCTTGTCAAAAAACGTATCCCCGTGAAAATTTGCACAACCAAAATACCACACCATTTCGCCAAAAATTATATCAACAATTATCTGAATGTATTAAAAGAATACATTTGAATATTCACATTTTGGACCATGTTATTGATATAATCATTTTGGATTAAAAATATTTCAATAAAGTGAGAAATATCAAGTACAATCATGTCATATATCATTTCAGCTCAAAGGTTTATTACAGACCCATGTCATGCATTTCAGATCTAATATGTTAAGCCCAGTTCAAACACTAATAAAATCATTTCAGCCCAATGTCTTAACCCTATTGTTTTCCAGCCGTGTAATGCTATGAAAGTACCTGATCCATAAAAGACAACCGGTTACAAGAGGTTATAAAACCATCACAACCCTAATTTCACTCATATTAGTTTGACCTAATCACACACTCAATATACTCCGCCCCCAATTTTTCTCTGTCTTAACTCTACCAAACTCAGATCTTCTCATCTACTCATCAAACGCAGAACAAATCTTGTCTCTTCTATTATCAAAACAAAATCGATCTCATCCCCAACTTCACAATAAAACTTGAATGACTCAAACAAGTTCATACAGCAGTACTAATCCAAGCACTCCTTTTGATATAGACGGTTAACAACGAAGAATCAAAGAGACCATGACCAAGACCACGGTTCCAAGATCCTTGAGGGTCTCGGGTAGGTTTAATCATTGTTGTCCTGTTTTTGTCGTGTTTTAGAACGAACGAAGAAGAGAGAATAACATAGTTGTTATTTTTCTTATCTTTTGTCGTGTTTTAGAATGAACGAAGAAGAGAGAATAACTTACTCGATGATCTTCAAGTGTTACTCGATGAAACTCATAAAATTAGTTGCTTACTCGATAAAACTCAATCCATACTCGGAGATCTTCAAACTTTTCCAGAAAACACCAGATTTGATAGGTTTGACCACAAGACCATAAGAAATGAGATGTAACACACCATATTTGACCAGATCTTAATAAAACTATTAACACCAAACAAATATGCAAAATCTGTAAAAAAAAAATAAAAAAAAAATGGTAAAACAGTTCTAAAAAGTCAATGTTTTTGACAAGATAACAACAAAAAATCAACCAATTTAATAACCTGGCTTTGATGCCACTTGTAGGACCGTGTTATTGGTTGATTTAGTGATTCGGGAGGTCGGAGATTATAAAACCGAAGAGTAGCCATTGTAGTGAGAGAAAGTATAGAGAGAAGGGATAACTTGGTGTGTTTTATTAATAAGGAAAATGAAAGACAAAACACTAAGCATCACCCTCCTAGTGAAGTCTAGGAGGGTATTTATAGCCAAACACAATCTAAACTATCACACTATTACACAACTAGTCTTTGTGTTTTGGCTAAATAGGATAACTAATGTAATCTCGTATATGTCGTTCCATTTACGTGTTAGGATGATTCCTAACACACACACACACACACACACATACACACACACACACACACACAGAGAGAGAGAGAGAGAGAGGCGGCTCGGCAGGGAAGGAATGGGAAATCGTCAAAGATGACTTTTTTGTTGTCGAAACGAAGGGCTAAATAGCACTAGTGATTCTCAAAGAGAGAGAGAAGGGGGGAGAGAGGGGGAGAGACTTCGGAATCATTAAATGAGTGATTGATTGAAATGTGGGCGCAACTATTAGTTACTAGCTAGTTAGTGAATCTTCAGTAACTTTGTATAGGGAAATTAAAATGAATTATTGTTTGATGAAGAAAATTTAGAGTTACATACAAAGTTTTCAAGCTATATATTGCACATACTTGATTGTGGAAGTTCTTGGTTCACAATTCTAATTCAGTATGACTATAACTAGCTAGCAAAAAGAATACCATTCTGTCTCATCTTATGCACTAATGTTGTTGTTAGACAATCTAAATGCATATATAATACATCAAGTTTTAATGACTTAATGCATTCAATGCATAATACATGTAGTGACTAGAGGGCGGGAAAAAAGAATTGAAGTTTACCAAGTTATTTTAGAAAAGCTTTTCAAAAAGTTTCAAAAAGCTTTTGATGCAATGCAAAAAATCTTTTTCAAAAAGCCTTTTAGAATAGTGAAAAGCTTTACACAACTTGACCCATTGTAATCCGTTGTAGATGTTCTAAAAGACTCGCTATATGCATCAATATTGTCTCCAACAAGACTTACACGTACGGCGATTTAATTAGTTATGGCGCATCTCACATAGTGGTGGCTCAAAAGTAAAGCTACTAAAGCCACCACTTTAGGCTCTAAAATATTTAAGGCCCCTAATTTTCAAACGCCCTTTGCAAATATATAGTCGGTTGCATATTTTCTTGGGGTCATCACGAGGTGTCGATATATAAAAGCCCTTATTGCTAAAACTGCTAAAAATATTAGGCATGTTTGCTTAGTTTTTGTTTATTTTGTAGGTCCATGCGATCACGTTCTTATTTAAGTTTAAGAAACACAACTAGTTCCATCTTTTTATTATTACAAACTGATAAATTAAACTCATTATTGCTACAAATTCTAATGACTTTTAAGCACTACTATAAATAAACATGAACACCAATCTCCGTTTGTTATGTCGTCATATTAGTTCGTTTGTTCGGTTAAACCTAAACTAAATAACACGAGCGAGCCTCATTTGTCCGGGTTCAAATTTTTTAGCCCTACTTATTGATTATCATAAAAATGATGTTTGTGTTTTGTTTCTTCTATATGTTAGTTTTTTCTATCTTCAACAAACTTTTAGATTTTTATTGTGTTTTTGGTTTAAAAGTCGAATGTTTTATTAATAGGATGAAGCGAAAAGCTAACATTAAGTAAAAGAAAGAAAATTATAGAAAAGGCCTCACTTTTAAACTTCACATTAGGCCTCCAGAGGACTCGAGCCGCCCATAATCTCACATAACATACCGCTAGTATGAGTTAAATGTTACGTATAAACATTAATAAGTAAATGTCTAGGATCGAACCCGAGACCTCGGGATTGCACACTTTACAAACAAGAATAATGTAAAAATAAATATGTATATATTAAATGTATTGAATATATATATTTATAACACTTAATGGACTAAATGGTCGTTAGTTATTAACCGTATGGACTAACTATCATTAGGGACGAAAGATATGGACTAGAGTGTAACTTGGGAGTCAAGAAAGATCTAGAAACACCCTCTTGGGTGCATGGCCGGTCGAAGCCCAACCATATGGGTCGACCCATGCTTTCTTGGTCACCAAGTTTCACCTAGTATATATATACAAGGCTAAGGGTTAGACTTTCACATCTTTTGTGCACACACACAAACCCTAAAGTCTTTTCTTTTCTCCTTGTTTTCCTTGGCCGATCGGTTCATCACCTCCCAAGGGTTTGGATCGATTTTTCCAAGTCTAAAAATTAAGTGTTTTGTTTACTTGCATCAAACCTTTATTCGTTGGTAGTTTGTGTGTACAAGAACGAGGTAATTACTTACTTTAGTAATTATCAAGAGATCGATAAACAAAACGGTAAGGGGTTTATCATTGATCTATTTGTCCCAGAATCAAGGTTTATTTGAAGTGCATCGGGTACGTTTACTATTTATATTTTAGTTAATATTTATGTGTTATACTTGATCCTAGCTTCCGCAATACGTGCTATTTAATTGTTAAACTCTAACAGTGGCATCACGAGCCTTGTATAACATGTAATTGATTACTAAAACGTAATAAAAACCGGATCTTTAATTGTTTTAGATACATGTTTTTTTTATCTAGGGTTTTTCCTTTTTTTTTTCTAAAAATTTCGAAACCCTAACCCTAATTTTGGGGGGGGGGTCGATTTTTCCATGAAACCCTAATTAGGGTTTTGTGGTTTTCAAGGATTATATGTAATCACTAGAAACCCTAGGTCATTAACCGGTTAATTGAACGTATCTTGTGACCTATGTGCTAATTGTTAGGTTTTAATCCGTGACTTACATGCATGTTAGTCATGGATCTTGTTTATTTTTCACATGTTTAATATAGATCTTAAATTGGGGAAGACTCCAATATATATTAAAATCGATTTTATATGCTATGTGGTGTGTTTATTAGCTTTGGCCTACGCAATTGATTCGTCAATGTATGTGACTCTCTTCCAGCAAGAAGAGAAGGCCTTAGTTGATTGCATGCATAATTATACCTAGAATTGATTTTATTAGGATCTTTTCTAATACGGATTGCATGTGGCTAATTGTTTCACTTATTTATTATTGGTTGTTTTATTTTTCTTTGATACTTGTTTTATTGTTATTAGTTGGACTTGATGTAAGCAATAAAAGGGTTGTTTTTATAAAGAAAATAAATACGGACTAATAATGGTGAAACCCTAAGTGATAAAGTAAGAATCTTGCAAGGTCTTAGGTGCCGATAGTGGTCCGATTCGCACGGTAATCAGCTCCCAGGCGAGACTAGCAAAATTCATACTTTATTACTATTTTGAGATTAAATCCATAAACTTTTGCTTGATTGATGTTTTGTGCAAATATGTTTTTAAAAATAAGTCTTTTAAGATGATATTCATAACCGTGATTTGAAGGCTTAGAAAAGAGCCTTAGAGTCTGCCTTGGTTATCACAATCTTGAATATGTCTTAAACGAATTACTTTTAAAATCATATATTGTAGAAAGTCATCTTAGGGTTTTGGTATAAACCTCAAGTAAAACTTTGTGTATTAATTTCACGAATTGGATATAAAAAGTTTTTATGAAAACTTATGTTATAAAGATGAGTGCATGCATCTTTGTACATATTTTGATTTACATATCAAAAATAATACCCTTAAATAATTTAAGTTACGTGCCATCTATCTATAAGGAACACTTGGAATTTTAATTTAGTAAACGTGAGACCTAGGCTAAATTACTATAACAAGGTAAAATTATTTTAACGTGTGAGACCATAATTGTAATTTTACAGTTTCTAAGGTAGACGACTTAATTAAGTTGTGCGTGAGACCTAGAACTTAAGGCATGAGATGGGATAAAACATGCTTACAAGGCAAATTGATGAATCAATTTGATGTAAATCCCATAATGATCTAGGAATTGGAAATCTTGTTTGCCAATTATTGTTCGACAGATTACCAACTTTTGTACTTTCACCACTAACAGATCAACTGATGTGGTGGAATCTATGTAAAGTTGGATCCTAGGTTTTCAAGAAAATTAGTTGGTTATATGAATATAGCCTTGGGTATTTTATTTTTCTTGAAGATATTGATTATCGAAAATACTAATATTTGAACTTTATCTGTAGATATGGCTCAACCCGATAACCAAACTGTGATTTCTGCTTTCAAGAGTCATCTTGAGAGAGAAAAATTGACTGGAAAGAATTTCAATGACTGGCACCGTTCGCTCAGAATTGTCTTGAAGGCGTCTGGTAAGATTGACTATGTGACCGAGGAATGCCCTGCTGAACCTGCTGCTACTGCAACACCAGAAGCAAAGGCAGCATGGAAGGTGACTAATGCTAAGTATAATGAGGTTGCTTGTTTAATGCTCACTAGCATGAGTGCTCAATTACAAAAGAAGTATGAGTACTCGTCTCCTGAGAATATGCTTGATAACCTCAGGCAGTCTTATGAGAAGCCACCTGCAGTTGAATTATATGATGAACTTGACAAGCTACACAACTACAAGCATGGTGATGGTAAACCAGTAGCTGATTATGTGGATGAGATGAAAGACTCGTTTGATCAACTTCACAGAATTGGTTTTGGTTACCCCGACAATGTGCAAGTGCACTTGATCAACAGATCCCTCAACAGGGATTTTGCTGGTTTTGTGCAGAATTACAACATGCATTGCTCGGGGAAGACAGTCTCAGAATTACTCGCATTGCTTGTTGATTATGAGAAAAGTCTACCAGCCAAGGTCAAGGCTCCTACCCCAAAAGTGTTGGCAATTCATGGGGGGAGAATCCAGAAGAAATCGCATGTGAACAAAGGCAAAGGTAAAGGTGATAAAGGCAAGCAGGTCATGGCCTATCAACCTCAACCCAAGATGAAGCAACATCAGCCTAAGCAGAACAAGGTGAATCCGCCAAACAAGAAGGATCAGGCTTGTCACCACTGTCATGAAAAGGGCCATTGGAAGCGCAATTGTCCTCTCTACATTCATGACTTACGACAAAAGAAGCAGGGTAATGAAGCTGGTAACCCCAGTACTTCAGGTGTGTTCTTTATGATTGAATTATTCACTCTTACTCCTAAATTGAATTCATGGGTATATGATACGGGATGTGGCATTCATATTTGCAATACCTTGCAGGGGTTTAGAGTTGAGAGAAAGCTGGCCTATGGACAACAATTCTTGCACGTTGGTAACGGAGCGCATGCAGGAGTTGAAGCTATAGGAGTTTTTAATTTAGTGTTGCCTTCGGGCTTAGTACTATCTTTAAATAATTGTCATTATGCACCGTCAATTGTTAGAGGTGTAATTTCATTTTCATGTTTGTTAAACCTTGGTTTTCATCATACTATTTCTAGCAATGGAATTTCAGTTTCTTTAAATGATGTTTTTTATTTTAATGCTATTGCTGTGAATGGTGTATTTGAAATTGATATGAATGATAATGATAATGCTTTTGTTAAAAATAATTCAATGTATAGCATCAACAATAAGAGAATCAAGAAAGGTCTGGATTCATCTTATATTTGGCATTGTCGACTTGCTCACATTGGCAAAGATCGCATGAAAAAGCTGCAACATGATGGGCTTTTAAATAAGATCAATGATGAATCATTTGATAAATGCGAATCTTGCATTGCTGGGAAGATGACTAAGAAACCCTTTAAAAATAGGATTGAAAGGGCTAATGATCTACTTGGTCTTATTCACACAGATGTGTGTGGACCACTTAGACATGTGTCAAGGAGAGGTGCTAGCTACTTCTTAACATTCACGGATGATTACAGCCGTTATGGTTATGTTTATTTACTTAAGCATAAGCATGAGGTATTTGAAACATTCAAAGTGTTTAAAGCAGAAGTAGAGTTGCAACTTGGAAAGAAGATTAAAGCTCTTCGATCCGATAGAGGTGGTGAATACCTGAGTCAGGAGTTCATAGATTATCTAGCAAAGGAGGGAATTTTCCAGCACCTTACTTCTCCATATACTCCACAACAAAATGGTGTATCTGAAAGAAGGAATCGTACATTGCAAGAAATGATACGATCTATGTATAATCTAACAACTCTTCCTTTCTCGTTTTGGGATTATGCCTTAGAATCTGCGGTTCGCATTCTAAATATGGTTCCAACAAAGAAGGTTGATAAGACACCATATGAGGTATGGACTGGAAAAGCTCCAAACCTGTCTTATCTTAAGGTCTGGGGTTGTGAGGCGTATGTTAAACGTGACTCAGCAGACAAACTCCAACAAAGATCTGTGAAGTGCATCTTCGTAGGATACCCTAAGGAAACTATGGGATACTACTTTTATTACCCACCTGAAAACAAAGTATTTGTTGCAAGGTATGGAGACTTCCTTGAAAGGGAGCTCATATCTCAAGAATTCAGTGGGAGAATATATGATCTGGAAGACGGTCAAGAAGATGTAGCACCTTCTGAAAACACTAACCAACTTCTGGTAGAACCTGAAAGTTTAGGTCCTCCACCTGAAGTTGAAGTGATTCCCATTCGTAGGTCAACAAGACCAGTAAAAGCTCCTACTCGTCTATGTCTTAATGTAGAGAGTGATGAGAATATACTGGGTGATCTTGATGAGCCTACAAGTTATAAAGCTGCCATGAATGGTCCTGAAAAGGCCAAATGGAAAGAAGCTATGGATGGGGAAATGCAATCCATGGAAGACAATGATGTCTGGGAAGAAGTAGACCTACCTCCGGGTGCCAAACTAGTTGGGAGTAAATGGCTCTACAAGAAAAAGACTGACATGGATGGCGTTGTATACACCTATAAGGCCCGTTGTGTAGCTAAAGGCTATACACAAACTTTTGGTGTTGACTATGAGGAGACCTTTTCTCCTGTAGCTGACATAAGGGCAATTAGGATTCTTATAGCTATAGCCGCTTACTATGACTATGAGATTTGGCAAATGGATGTGAAAACTGCCTTCTTAAATGGTCGCCTAGATGAAGACATCTATATGGTGCAGCCTGAGGGGTATGTAAATCCAGAATTCCCAAATCATGTATGCAAGCTTAAAAGATCCATTTATGGATTAAAGCAAGCATCACAGCAATGGAATAAGAGATTTGATGGTGAAATTAAAAAGTATGGATTCACTCAAAATCTTGATGAGCCATGTGTATATCACAAAGTTAGTGGGAGTAATGTAATTTTCCTTATATTATATGTTGATGACATATTGATCATGGGAAACGATATTCCAAGTTTGCAAAAGGTTAAGGCATATCTTGGAAAGTGTTTTTCTATGAAAGATTTAGGGGAAGCTGCATTTATTCTGGGAATCAAGATATATAGAGATAGATCTCAGCGATTAATTGGATTAAGCCAAAGTGCTTACATTGATAAAATATTGAAGAGATTCAATATGCAAAATTCCAAGAAAGGATATTTGCCAATGCAAGAACAACATGGCTTGAGCAACAAGGTTTGTGCTTCAACACCTGCAGAGGTGCAACGCATGAAAAGAGTCCCTTATGCTTCGGCTGTGGGATCTATAATGTATGCGGTGAAAAGTACAAGACCTGATGTAGCATTTGCTCAGAATTTAACCAGTCGATATCAGCAAAATCCAGGTGAAGCTCACTGGACTGCTGTTAAGAATATTCTTAAGTACCTTAGGGCTACTAAAGAGATGTTCTTGGTTTATGGGGGTACTCCATCAGCAGAACTTGATGTTACAGGTTACTGCGATGCTTCTTGGAAAGGTGATAAGGATGATACGAAGTCTCAGACGGGTTATGTCTTTGTCATTAATGGAGGAGCTGTGGATTGGAGGAGCAGAAAGCAGAGTGTACTAGCGATGTCTGCTACAGAAAGTGAGTATATAGCTGCTTCAGAAGCTGCAATGGAAGCTGTTTGGATTAGGAAGTTTGTTTCAGGGCTTGGAGTTATGCCTTCGATTCAAAGACCTATTAAAATGTATTGTGACAATTCAGCTGCAATCACATTTGCCAATGAGCCTGGAATCATGAAAGGCACCAGACATTTCCCGATTAAGCATCACTATGTTCGAGAACAAGTCGAAATAGGCGAAATCGAAATGCTCAAAGTTCACACAGATGATAACTTGGCAGATCAATTAACAAAGCCTTTACCTGGCACCAAGCTTTACAAGCATGCTGAAGGTGTAGGACTTAGATTAGCTGAAAGTTTCATGCCCATTTGTGATTAGTGTTTGGATAAAGGATGTAACGTACAATTATTATTTTAATGAAATAAAATATGTTTTATGTTTATTTATTCATTGTCTTAATAATATATCCTATATTTGCATGTTTAAGATCCATGAATAATTTATTATTCTAAATTGTCCATTGTCGATTATTGATATGGGAATATCATTAAACTAAGATAAATTTGAGTATTGGTTTAGGATATACTTGAAAGTATATTGATGCGGAGTCATACCAATTTCACATGATATTCGATGAATTGAATATTGGACTTATCCCAATAATATGATTTAATATTTAATGTGAGAATCATATTTAAAGTTATCCTCAGACTTGAGATACCAGATAAGTGTCATGGATGTAGTGCATTTTTGTGAAGCAATCTACCGCTCACCGTAACAGGGAGTTATAAGGGTTGTTTTCAGAAGTGTTGCAAAGTTCATGGGTTATTCTTGTAGTCAAGAAAGAATTTATTCCTTCTGATTTGTTTAGAAGTTTAATACTGTTGGGCCCCTCGTAGGGTTGACAAAATGTTTGCATGGCCATGCCCAAAGTCTATCTGGAATACGTTCAGATGTTTTGATAATTTTGTTCAATCATAAAGAGACGAGAAACAGAAATTTAATAAAGGAACTCACATCTTTATTAATGTGGTATTAGTAATGAAAGGATAATTATAATGATGAATCATTAAAGGTGTTTCCAGGAAACCTAGCTCGGATTGAACTAGGGGCATTGGAGTGTTGCAAGACGCCAACCAATGTCATTTTACTATTAATGGATATACGAGTGGGAGCTGTTAAATGTTACGTATAAACATTAATAAGTAAATGTCTAGGATCGAACCCGAGACCTCGGGATTGCACACTTTACAAACAAGAATAATGTAAAAATAAATATGTATATATTAAATGTATTGAATATATATATATATTTATAACACTTAATGGACTAAATGGTCGTTAGTTATTAACCGTATGGACTAACTATCATTAGGGACGAAAGATATGGACTAGAGTGTAACTTGGGAGTCAAGAAAGATCTAGAAACACCCTCTTGGGTGCATGGCCGGTCGAAGCCCAACCATATGGGTCGACCCATGCCTTTCTTGGTCACCAAGTTTCACCTAGTATATATATACAAGGCCAAGGGTTAGACTTTCACATCTTTTGTGCACACACACAAACCCTAAAGTCTTTTCTTTTCTCCTTGTTTTCCTTGGCCGATCGGTTCATCACCTCCCAAGGGTTTGGATCGATTTTTCCAAGTCTAAAAATTAAGTGTTTTGTTTACTTGCATCAAACCTTTATTTGTTGGTAGTTTGTGTGTACAAGAACGAGGTAATTACTTACTTTAGTAATTATCAAGAGATCGATAAACAAAACGGTAAGGGGTTTATCATTGATCTATTTGTCCAAGAATCAAGGTTTATTTGAAGTGCATCGGGTACGTTTACTATTTATGTTTTAGTTAATATTTATGTGTTATACTTGATCCTAGCTTCCGCAATACGTGCTATTTAATTGTTAAACTCTAGCAGTATGCATGACAACTGGTGAATGATTTAGCCCCTGCACAAATCAAATATATGCTGCTAGTTTCTAAAGAGTTGTAACAAATAGACGAGAAATAGTGATGCTTCAACCTCATATCAACAAAATATAACTAATTATGCAATTAGAAATTCAGCTTCTTTCATTTATATCCAAAACACTCGACAATCATCATAATATAGCAATTTCCCGTTGCATTTAGAGATCAGCTTCTTCCATTTGATGAAATGGAAGCAAAACGAAACAAACTAAAAGTGCCTGTAACAACCACACCGGTATGTATATAGTGATCCAGCTTCTTCACCCCGTTCACTTGATCTTTAGTTATATTCTTAAAAGTCGCTGATATATATCAACAACAATTTACCTTTAATTCATAGAAAATGAGGGTGTTATAAATGAAGGTGCCACCATGGTCACCGAGACCATTATCCACGACCTCCAACGGTAAATGCATAACAAAAAATTTTGACAAGATGATTGAGGGTCAACCTTTAAGTTCAGCTAAACAAAGGTGCCAGAAAAGAAGATTATGGATTTTTATTAATGTACTTTCATGTTGTAGGTTTGGATCTTTATAGATTAAATAAACCCCAAGTATTAGTTTTTTTTTTACTCCTAAAATACTATCATAGATACTTCTATAGTTCAATGTAACATCATCTGTGCTCAAACTATATGTTTTTTATTTACATTTAGAAACAGGATAAAAGTCCAATTTGCTAATGGACTTGTCGAGCATAATGATACGATCTTGAACCAAATAAAGATAATGCTTACATTATGTTACCAGGCAATATCGTGCATGCAAGAATGAGGGTGACGACAGTGTATAAACTTTTTAGACTAGATAATCATAACAATAGTTAGTCATGTCTTTAACGAAATGTAATAAGATTATTTTTCGTCAAATAATAACCTCCTTTACTACTTGAACTATCAAGCCTTCATCGTATATAAAATGCATTAAAGTTGTAGCAACAAAGCTTAGACGTGCTCTATAATTGGTAATGGGCTCAGTAGTTTGCTATGTTTATTTTTCTACATTAAATTCATCTTTTGGACTCTTTGTTACTACTCGTTAGATATTTCGGACTAAATATAGTTATTAGCCCATGATATCTTTATTTTTTTTAACTTGGTATTGCATGCACACTTCAGCGGCTGAAGTTCAGCCTGCTAAGTAGTAAGTACTACAACCCAACTTGCCGGTATCATAGCATTGGGCTCAGTATTTTTCTAAACCCATTGAACTAATTTCTTAAGCCTCTCATTATTGTGGTGCTTGTGCTTTCGGCTCATTATAAATAGAATAAATGAGCGGAGGAACCCGCGCGTTGCTGCGGAAATGCCGTGCTATTTATTTATTTATTTATTCACACCTTAGGGTTTAGGGACTAAATTGCAAAAGACTATTCTTGCTTTCACTGTGGCACTGTAAATGAACTTTGTTAATGGATTTTCCAAATCTTGTCAAAAATGTATCCTCATGAAAATTTGTAATAATCAAAATACCATTCTTTTTCGCTAAATATATATATATATATATATATATATATATATATATATATATATATATATATATATATATATATATATATATTGTAGCATTGTAGCTGCTACATTGTTAATTTAAAAAAGGGTATTGTTTCGTCCACTGTAGCTGCTACAGTGCTGCTAAAGTAACACGTTCCCCCATTTAGTATATATAATAATTACACTGTTAGTCCCTGAAATAGTGTCAGGTTTCATACGATTTCAAAAAACGCGAAATCTTGAACCATTGGTCCATTATTTTGAAAAGCTTACGTGGGTGGTTCAATTTTCATAACGTCGTTAGCTTTTCTTAATGATCTCGGACCTCACATGCAAATCACACGAGGGTACTTTAGTCGTAACACTTTTTTTGTCCTTTTCCTTTCTGTTTTCTTCTTTTTTTTCCAAACACACTGTACCAAACACCCATCATTTCATCTTCAATAACACAATAAAAAATCACGCTCCAAATCATATACTTCTCAAAACTATGATCTTGTTTATTGGATTCTTGGACTAGTGAAAAAGAAAAAGTAGATTTGGATTGATAGTTTTGTATTGAATTATAAGGGGTGTTTGAATTAAATCATGATGATATAGAAAGTGTATGTATTGTATTTTTACAGTTGGTGTCTTTGTATTCATATTTTGATTGAGATTTTTATATTTTGAATATTGGAAAATTGTGTTATAAAGATTTAAAATTATAAACGAAATTAATTTTATGTTTATTTTTTTGATAAATTTGGATTATGAAATTAATAATATGGTTAAATAAAATGAGGGTATGATTATTTTCCTATTACCATGTTTTGTTCCCAAGTTGGCCTTGTATGTAAAAAAAAATGATTAATGTAAATAAAAAGGAAGAAATTGAAAAAAAAAAAAAAAAAAAAAAAAAAAAAACTACATCCGTCCTATAATAATTGTCCACTTTATCTTTTTTGAGTCTTTTTTATTCAATTTTGACCATAAATATTTTTATTTGTGTAATATAATACTTGATGAAAAATATATAAATAGATTGGGTTTTAAATGTATTTTCATTGTTATAATTTTAATCATTTATTATATAATGCAAATAAAAATATTAATGATTAAAGTTGAACAAGAAAGACTTAAAAAAGTTAAAGTAGATAATTATTATAAGACGAATGGAGTAATAATCAAAAATTTGAAAAAAAAAATAATAGAGGAAAAGGACAAAAGAAATATGTTAGGACAAAATGTGTGATTTTTTTATTGCTATATGTGGATTTTTTTTTATTGCTACAGTGTGTTTGGACATAAATTGAAGAAATGACAGAGGAAGATGTCAAAAAATGTGTTAGGACAAAAGTACCCTTGTGTGATTTACACGTGAAGTCTGAGATAATGCGAAAAGCTAGCGACGTTAGGAAAATTGGATCACCAACATAATATTTCAAAATAATGGACCAACGGCGAAAGATTTCATGTTTTTGATGTCGTATGAAATCTGAAACTATTTCAGGGACTAACGGTGTAATTTAGTCTTATAAATATTCGCCTCTGCTTTATATTTAGGGTTCGTGTAGTTTACAAAATCCCCACTTATATAAAGCACTAAAGCTATTACTACTATATTTAGCAATAAAAAAATAGAAAAAAATTACTATCATGAAAAGTAACACCCAAAATATAAAATTTCATAAATTAAAACCCTTCTTAAACTGGTTTTGTTTTTCTAAAAACATTTTATGATTCAAAATTCAAAAAAAATGAAAACTTAAATGTGCTTTAGTTATGTCCTCTTTGAATTTCTGAGAAATCCCTAAAAACATGTTGTGGAAAATTAGAAAGGGGGGTTGAATAGTTTACCGCCTTTAACTTGTTAATATTTGAAAAGCTTTACGTGTAACCAACAATTCTAACTAATTAACAATAATTAATGTGTAAGTATAAAGTAAGAAACGATCAAACCACAACACGATTGTTTATCGTGGTTCGGCTATGTGGACTCTTTTTCCTTGCCCTACTCCACGCCATGAGTATCCAACTCGAGATTTTCAAGCACTAGTCAACAAGCTCCTTTCACTGGTGGAGAAACCCTTACAATCTTTGCTTACACTTTATCCGGTACAAAGCTAAATACCGGGTCCTAGTTCAAGGTAGAACCACCCTAACGTCGCATATCCACTATTTCCGACACTAAGCTAGATGTCGAGTTCTTTTACAAAGGTACAACCACTTCTATCACTTAATGTATTTTGAGAACTAAAATAATAACCGATCACTTCTTAACAAAATACAAACGAAGTATAAACTACAAGAGTTTACACAATAGAAGTCTAACAAGTCTTGCAACGTTGAGTTGAAACTTGTAACTTCTCGGATGAACTTGTGTACTTCTTTTCTACATAAGAGAATCATACAAGTGAGTTGCTACTGAGTTAGATGAGATAAATGAATTTTTATATGCAAAGTATAGCTAAAAGTAATGAGAGATTTCTTGCAAGTGGCTTGGTATTTATAGCCAACCAAACCAGCAGACTACGGATCCGGCGGAACCAAAACAAGGGTTCCGCCAAGTCTGACAGTCAAAGACTACAAGAAATCTTTCCATATCTAGCAATGTCAAATCAAGATTCTACAAGTCAACACACAATGGTTTGAGTGAGAATCCTTCCAAGATGTGTAAGAGATCTTAAGGAAAGTCAACTTCAAGATTTAGAAACCTTTCAATAAATGCTCATGATGCATGCCATGATGTCATGTTATATTTTCTATATTTGGAAATATAACAATGTCATGTTTAATATGAAATGTAAAGTCTAGTTATACAAGACTAAAACTAAAATCATGTTTTACTAAAAACTAAAGTTTACACTTTGTCGTTAACAAAACTTAGCAAATATCATAAAATATAAATAACATTTTTAGGCGATATTTGTATTAACACATGCAATGCCACGAACATTCTAAATCAAGCTTTGTAAAACATATCCATTCCCTTTCAAAACCAAATCTTTGTTATCTTCACCAAAAAACCATATTTTTCACTACGAAATTTCATAGGTTTACTTGATCATTTTTCATATCAATTCCATTCTTCATTCGTCAAGCATGTAAGGCATATTATATTGTAGTTTCCATATGTAGATTTGTGTTTTTTTATATTATCTTATCATAAAAGCATCTACTTTAATTTTAATTTGTTTATTTGCATATTTGAAGATTAGTCAAGTCTACATGGAGTTATGTGATGTAGAATACAGATTTGAAGATGAAGCATCATTAACACTTGTTATCTCTTTAATGCATAACTAATAAAAAGGCCTAGCCTTACCCATTAACATACCTAAATTCATTTCCAACATGCATATATCATTATCATGATCATATGAGGAAAAAAAAAAGAAAAAAAAAATCACCAATTTAACCAATGGCCATTATAGGGCTTTAACCTATTAACAAAAATAAATTCATCAATTATATAAAAACCATCTATTACACAAAATCCCCAAATTTATCTCCATGACCCCTAACCTTAAATGTCACTAAATCAAGAATTAGTGATCGCTTACATATGGGGATGATTGTTTAGGCTTAACTCGTGATTTGGAAACACTTAGTTTATCACTAATGATCATTAGAAAAGTCCTCCTTTTGTTCCCTCATTTGTTTCTCACATCACCAACCACGCACACACCAACTAAATTGCTTACACACAAATGTGAAAAGTCAATGGAAACAAGACTTAACTAAAATCTGCTATGAGTTTGGTTAATTTTCATATTTGGTCCCTTAAGTCTCATTTTCTAGTACTTGAGCCACATTAAACTTAGAGTAAACTACAAAGATGGTCCCTGTGGTTTGCGTTAACTTACACTCTTGGTCCTTTGACTTTCTTTTTTGCACTGACAGTCCCTAACTCCGAAACCCTTAACACGCATGATCCTTTGACCAAACGGTGTCAGCTTTGACCGTTAAACAACCCACATGTGCAAGACATGTGAGGGTAAAAATGTTATTTTAGTCATTTTTTTTCTTTCTTTATCATCTTCTTCATCTTTGATAAGCTTTAATGGATCCCACCACTACCCATTTTTCATTTTCACTCACAAACACCTAAGTCCCACCACCATTGTTTTCAACCACCAACTTTTCCGACCACCACCATGAAATTCCGACCACCTCAATCAAACACTCATATTTTTAAAATTCCACAAATATCTTTCTCATACACACCATTAACATACCCCATTTCATGTACAAATCAAACATAACATCTTCATCTCTTCAAGCCACCATGACAATCTAATAAATTTTTGTAATTTATTGTAATTTACTCTTCAATTTATTTTTCTAATCCACCACCTTTAATTAATTCTTGTAATTTACTCTTCAATTTATTTTTTGGGTGTTTTCGTTTGACAATGGTGGCAGTTGGTGGCTGGTAAACAATGCTAGCTTCGAAGCAAAAACTATTACATGGTAATTACATTATCATTAAAATAATAAAACAAAAAACCTTTAAAAAAAACTCATAGGGGTGCACAATCTGCACTTGTAAACGCACTAGTCCATTAATTGCCAAAATGGTCAAGCACCAAACCATGTAATAATGATTCAAATACTAACACATAAACATAACCACACATAAAGATTCAAATACTAACACATAAATCTATAAACACATATGGGTATACAAAAAAGATTATTTTTCACAATAAAAATCATCTAAAAACCAAAATAAAGACTAAAAAAAATCTTTTACAATAAAAATACAATCTTTATCATAAATTACATGAAAAAACGCTAAATCAAAACTGGGTTAAATAAATTATCAACAATTAAGATATACACCTGAAAAAAGAGCCAAAAGCTTTATAAAAAATGGATCTAAGAAGATCTTGAAACTGTTCTTGATCAATAAAGATGAACCAGCAAATCTTGAAGATTACCCACAAGAAAAAAAACTCAGTCTTTCTTCACTAATAAAATATGAACCAGCAAATCGTACCACCCTTCATCACCGCGAACCAGCAAACCGAACCACCAATCATCGGCTACCTTAGCATCATCATCTTTCAGATCTGTGTTAAGGTTCAACGGAGATTATGATTGGGTTAGAAGTGGTTTTGTAGGTGGTGGTGGTTATTTTCCGGCGATGTAGTTTATGGGTGGTGGTGGTTATTTTGTGTGTTTTGTTTTGTGAGTGGTATATATAACTGGTTCTTTTATTAAGTTGATTAATTTGAAAGGACCATAATACCCTCATGTGCCTTGCACATGAGGAAATTTTAACAGTCAAAATGAATGATGTTTGGTCAAGGGACTCTTAGTGTTAAGGGTTTCGGAGTTAGTGACTGTCTGTGAAAAAAAAAAAATCAAAGGACCAAAAGTGAGAGTCAACACAAACCACAGGGACCATCTTTGTAGTTTACTCTTAAACTTAATATGCACATTTACTTAAACACATGACTTTTAGTTTGACTTCCCATTTAAACATATTGACTAACCAATTGTAACCAAGTCTTCTAACACTTAAATACAATAGTCAAATTATTTTCATGGCATTTTAGTAGTAAAATACTTATAATCGGTTTTGGAGTGTAAAAGTTGGACTATATATTTAAGGGCAAATGATTAAAAACATTATCATACTTGACATTGTTTTTTTTCTGGGTATCGAACAAAAATTTTTGCTTTTCCGGGTACTTTTATTTTAAATTCAGCCTTTTAGGGTATTTTACGACATTTTGTGACGTTTTTGCCCCTCTCAAACAAAAGAAAATAATATTTTTTAAAGGCAAAAATGTCAAAAAAAAAATTGTAAAATACTTCAAAAATGACAAATTTAAAAGAAAAGTACACATATAAGCAAAAAAAATTGTTCGATACCCAGAAAAACAAACGATGGCAAGTATGATACTTTTTTTTTTAATCATTTGCCCTATATTTAACAAGTCCGATAAAGATCTAGGTATTAGCCTTTTTTTAACCAATTTTGACGTACCAATAGACCCCTCGCTCCTTATGGATCACCTACTATAATTGAGGGACCATATATGTGGGTATTAGCCTTTTGGTAATTAATTTATGTGGGTTATAAATCGCAAAAGGAATATTAATTATCTGTTTACTAAAAATAAACTTTACCATGTAGATGATTACTTATACCAAAACTGTGAACAATGTGTCTTTCTGTTCTTTGTTGGAGAAGGAGAAGCTCAATGAGAGCAACTTTCTTGATTGGTATCGAAACTCGAGGATTGTCCTTAAGTTTGAAGGAAAGTTAACTATTATAGAGAAACCCTTACCTCCTTGTCCTGCTGACGATGTTGCCTGAACTAATCACGTTTCATGGCTTAGGCCTAACTTTGAACATGAAAAAAATAGTTATTTAAATGCTTGCTAGTATGACTCATAACCTCCAAAAGTTGATGGAGGGAAATACTACATAAGATATTTTAAAGGAGCTAAAAGGAATGTTTCAACAACATGTTAGGCATGAGACTGTTGAAACTCTCAAGTTGATCCATGCATGCAAAATATATGATGGGCAATCTGTTTGATTGCATGCTCTTAAGATGAAAAGCCATGCTATAAACCTGAGAGGCTTGGAAACCCATTGCTAGAAAATCTTGTGGTAGGTCTCATTTTAAGCTCACTACTAAAGAGTTATGATACATTTGTGATGAGTCATAACATGCATGGCTGGGAGAAGTCTGTCACAGAGCTACACCAAATGTTGGTGGTTGCTGAGAAAACATTCAAGCCAAGGTTCCTGAAGTTAGACGTACTAAGGCAGGATGAAGTAAGAGAAAAAACAAGATTGGTTCTAAGGATTTTGAGGTTGGAACAACTTCCAACTAATAAGGTATGTTCATTGATACGTGGGAATCGCATCAGGCTTTACCTCTCAAGGGATCTTGAGAAGCTTACAACCCCCACCAGGCAGTGTACCTGATCGTTGTAGTATAGTATAGTGACAAGTACCGGGGGATTGATCGTTCAGCTAGGAATAGTGTCGCTAGGATTAGAAAACCTAAATACTAGTTCTAAAGATGAGGGATGATTATTTTTTGTATTTTTATATTTTCTAGAAAGCAAGTAAAAATCTCGGGTTTTAAGGATTTGGGCGGAATTAGTTGCTAGTCAACTAACCCAATACTAAAGATGCAATCAAAATAAAATACTATAAATGAAAATAAACTAAATTAACTAAAGTTGTGAGCAATAAGTGGAGAAAATGTGTTTACTTAGATTTCACTACTCCCTAGACATCTTTTACACGTTAATTACTTGTTATAAATGCATGGATGACGGATTGTATTCCTTAATACCATTCATGGGGTGGCACACTTAACTCCCCAATGCTATGAGCTCTTATCTCCTCCTACACCATGCCCAACACAACTATAGGGATTGTAAACAGTGGCTCATGCATTAAATACAACCAATAAAGACCTAGTGCGCGTCGGTTCATGTTTCTTAAGACGTTCAAGCATGTTACCAATTGGAGATCTGCCAGTTTTCTTAAGCCTAACATCGAATTCATTCATCCAATACAACTATAAACAAGTAATCAACACATAATTAACATCTAGGTTTCATTAGATCCAAGCAAACACAAGATAGATCTAGCCTAGCATGATGGAATTAAGACAAGAACAAGATATAGACAACCAACACATAGACATATTGATTGAATTAAAAGAATACTTATCTCAATTACACATGAAAGGTATCAAGGGCTTAGAACCCTTGAAAAACCTGTAAAATTCGTACCAAGTTCGTACTCAGGGTTTCTCCAAAACTTTTCTCTTTTTAATGTGAAAATTAGAAAACTATATATAGGAAATAGGGTCTGACGGCGTCAAGACAAATTTTGTGACGCCGTCATCTCGCCGCCAAAATACTTCTCGGACTGCCTTAATCTACTTTTGACGCCGTCATGTGTTATGCATTTCCAGGCCGTCATGAATTTTACTCTTGACGCCCTACTTCGTGACGCCGTCAATTCTGTACTGGGTCGTCATGGAAATTACTCTTGACGCCGTCAGAAATTTCTTCTTGACGCCGTCACCTACTGTTCCCAGCAAGGAAAATTAAGACTTTGGCGTTTTCTTCACTTTTATGCTCAAAAAACGTCCGAATTGCTTCATTTTCCATATTTCTCTCCCAAAGTACCTAAAATCACAAAAGGAACGATTTATGGCAATATTTGATCAAATAAATTCAATTCCGGGCTTAAATGACCCCCTAAAAGTGGTTCATTTTTCGCCTCATCATTCATGATGGAACATTAATTTCTTTTCTTGAAATTTTCTGAGTAATTATTACCGATGGAAGTTTACTTTTGCAATGATGTGCATAAGAGATCAAAAAGAAGAAAAAGACACGCAAGGGTACCAAAGTCGAAATAACTTTGAAGATTAACTAATAGTTGATCAAGTGCATCATCCAACTAAGGGTTAGTTAGTCATTATTATTTATCGTGTTTGTTGAAACAATTTTCGTTTACTGGCCTTGATCCGTTTAGATATATATATATATATATATATATATATATATATATATATATATATATATATATATATATATATATATATTTTGAATTTTACGTCTCTTAGATAAGAGAGGATGATTTCTATTGGACATCATTTGCTTTCTTTTAAGACATGGTAATTTAAGGTTTATCATTGCTTTATTAATAAACTCGCATATATACTTGACTTAATCAAGTCATATGACTCTAACCTATCATTTTAGGTAACATTGTAATCTAGTTTACTTAAACAAGTAACACATTTTAAAACTCCAATGGACGGATTTTCAATGAACTCTGATTTCCTTGATAAATGTGTCATTTTCTGAAGTAGAATAGCTCTGCCCATGTGAGTGGGAGGTCCCAAGATCTTGTTAGATAAAATATGTGTTGCATATATGATCTAATTTGAACAATGAAGTAAAACTGCAGCCATTACTTCAATATCATTGATGTTGTCAATGATGTGGTTAATTGGCTTAACATGAAACCTTTCATATTCATTAAAGTATTTCAATACGAAGTATAAAGTTTAACTTAGATTACTCGAGGAGTTTTAGATCCTCCAATGAATTATGAACGTTCCATAAGTTCACTCTAAGTTATACATGAAGTGTCTAAGGAAGATAAAGATAACCTTGATAAAAACAAAGTTCAATTAAAGATCAGTCTAGTCACTCTGCAAAATTTTCTTAAAATTATGATCTAATACAGAATGTTGTATGCATCCTCAAAATGATTTGAACCAAGAATGTTAGAAGACACTATACTTGCTATAACATGGGATGTTGCCCATGTTGTCTTAAACTTGAAGTTTTAAATGTTATGGAGTTCACTTAGGACATGACACTTATGAACCTAATAAAACTTCACATGCATACATTGTATAAAAACCTTAAAGGTTGCTATTTTTCACCTAACAATAAAAAGTTGGTTGCTCGATTGCTTAATGTTTCTAGAGAGAATTCTATCGTTTCAAAAGCAAGTGGGAGCAATCTAAATCTTGGAGAAATTCAAAAGACAAAGAATGCAATACCTTCAAAAGAAGACTAGTTGAACACACTTTAAGCATGGACATTACGTGTTACATTAGAAAGCGTTATGACTCTATTCAATAAAATCTAATAGAATCTATTACTAACTTATAGATACGTTATCTCATTGATTATTTAGAAATGACTTATGGGATTTGTTGAACCCATTAACTTCAAGAGGCATAAGTTGGATATTGAATCTATGACATGGCCTAACATAATGAATGCATATTGTAGTCCTTAAAGAATTAATAAGTTTGGAATTTGGGTTAATCTTTTACTTAGCAGTGAAGTTGTAAGAAACTAAGATATCTTCATGATAAAAGATTGACATGGACTGAATGTGTAAACATCTTTAAGCTTACATTATGATTAGAGGCTTCCTTCATTGTCAAGCAATTGACAATGATAAAGACTTCTTCATAAATGGCAAGCACTAAATAATTGGAATGTTTGTTGTTAAATTATATATTGCAGAAATAAAAATTAACAAAGAAGATATCAAAATTGACTTAATAAAACTGTCACGTTTTACATGGTGTTGCCATAAGTTTTTTGATGATCTTAAGTATACCAACCATTTACATATTAAATCTAGTTGAGAAATGTGATATTCTTATTCTTAGATGGTGATGCCATATTAAGAAACAACATTCCGATAATGGAAGATATTATGTCTTAGATATATGGAATGATTCTTGAATGGAAGATATATAAGAATATGCATCTTGAATCATAGATCTATAGAGATAGATCAAAGTTGGTACACTTACCTATGTCAAAGTACATGCAATAAATCTCGTAGAGATTTACATGGAAGACTTCTTGAACAAGATTCAGAACCATGGACTCTGATATGACAAGGAATGATACAGTCATCCTATCACATTGAATGAGACAAAATATATATGAATGATTTACGTTATGTGTTTTCTAATTATAACATTGGCATATTCTATAAAACTTGCCTATGTCTTGAGCATAAATAAATTGACATAAGCAAGTTTAGAATAAGACACCTTAGATTGCTGAAAGGAATACACTTTAATATCTTCAAGATATTGAAAGGTATGTTCTTAGCTCACAAAATTCTGGAGAATAGATTAATGCATGTTGCTTATCAGACACTAATCCCTTAGTTACTTGAGAAGATGCTTGATTCTCCTAGTTGGTGGAGATGATGCTCGATTCACCAAAATTGATCGAGATGATGCTCGATTCCCTAAGTAAGTTGAGATGATGCTCGATTCTGTAAATTAATCTAGATGATGCTCGATTATGATTAGACTATGTCTTTGCCTTGATGAGGAAATTACTGTCTTGATAAGCTGTTAGGAGCTTGGTAAAAATTGCAAACTACAAATTAAATAACTACTGCTTTAAAAGAAACCGTGTAGACTGGATTATGAAATATCAATTTCAACTTGGAGTTGAATAGTGGTAACATTACGGTAAAATGAATGGAAGCCCTTATCACTTATGAACCTAAGGGTTCAAGAGAATAACCAACACACCCTTCACAAGTTATACTGCCTGTAGTAATGTTGGCGAAGAAGATATATGTTCTTGAAGTTCATACACTTAACAAATATAAGTAATCTCTTTACAAGCCATGACTATTGTTATGCTTCTGTAGGTGTGAACATGACTTTGGACTATGTTCATATGATACCAAGTTTTGATAAGTAAATTTTAGTATTAAAGGATAATGGAACATTATAATTAGTTTCTTAATTAGATAAAGAAATACGTAATTTTTTCGTTTATCATTATGATTAATTAAGTTCTATATTTACTTGTTTTATCCTTGAATACTTTATTAAGTATTCTAGAACTTTGTAGTCGGTCGACTTATGGGAATAAGCTAGAACTAAGACTAATATGAAGTTTTGGTAATATTTTATTGATGATAAAATATATATTCATAGTTGATGAATATTTGTTGAAACCAAATTCATCTGTATTTATAGTAAATAAATATTGAAGTAACCCAAAATCCACGATATACTATATGGATCGGCGTCAAATAATAAATTTGGAAGAATGGTTTGTCTTTAAGTCCTTAGACCTGAGATATATGTTTGTAGGGTTCTGGTAGTCACCCGTACGGCTATAAAACATGCACACCAGAAAATAAACACATAAAGTTGTGCAGACCAAAACCATAATAGTTAGATCATTTAAACAACAATATAACCTTATCTAACACATAAGAAGGGTGTTTAAGATTACTTACTTGATATTCATGCTTTCGTAAGCTCCATGACATTTCTTTACTTGCACAAAACACCTCCTTCGTCTTCTTGATGCTACACAATCACTCTTAGGGTTTCTTGAGGATTATCACTTCCTGGACAGCGTCAGGTATCCACCGGTACTACACATGTAGAACTAAGGCTACGAACATATGCAAGTTAGGCGAGCAAAAAATCGACTAAGTCGATTAGGGAGTCGACTATATGTCGACTTGGGATTGAATGACCAAAGGGTTTCGAACCTTTGGTTTATTGGTCGGTCATACGAACACAAGGGAGAGATTTAGGGTTATGAGGAGTGTTAATGAATCCCTTAGGAAGCCCTTATATTTATAGGGTCCTAATGAGATTCTAAAATACTTGTAGAACAAGTATTCGAGTTTGACAAAAAATCAAACTCCCCCTCTCTTTTAGGTTACGATCGAACCGACCTAACAAACCCAAAGGTTTTTTTTTCCCTTTCATTTTACTAACCTCTAATACTTATCCTGGATAAATATTATATCTTTGGGTAATTATCGTTTAACCCCTAAATGAAAATAACATTGTATTTTAATTTCCTCGTTACTTTCATTCTATTTTGTAACTAGTTTCTTATTTCCACTTTGCTTGTTCTGTTTAGTGTGCACCAGTGTGACCCTTTGACATTTCTGTGAAAGCCATTGTGTTATTTTCACATAATTTTTTCAATGTTGATATTTGATGTAAGACATATTATGCTTGTATTTGTTCAAAGGCTACCTGAATAAGGTATGCTATAAAGGGCAGGTTAGGCATAATATGAAATGCATGCAATTGGAAATATAGTCTAGATAGGATTTCCTCTAAAGAGTTTAGTTAGAGATTAATACCGTTATGCCTTTCGAAGAATAGATAGATGAATACTCGGCCGAGCCTAAGTATCAGTTGCTTGTTGATCAATGATTATTTGGTAAATCATATTCGTGCTCAGTTTCAAGAAACATAATGTTTAAATGAGACAATACTGAAATCCATAACTCATATATGACATGGTATCAAACAAAAGGAACCGGTGATAATTAACCATTACTATCTTTCAAAGATAAGTTCTAAGAACGAATACACTAATAATATAGTTAAGGGTAGATGACCGGATGCTTATCGTAGTCATTGTATGTATAGTTATCCTGATGTTGTGCCATGCATAAGTGGGAGTCTCATGGAAGTTGTGCACAATACAACGTATAACTACTGACTATATTATTAGCCTATGAGGTCACATGCTTGCACGAAATAAGATCCTACTTGTAAACATATATTTGTTGAATATATATCATGACAAAGAGTTTGCGAAATGAGAAATTGTTTACCGAGAAATGACAAACTTGTGCTGCAAAGTTAGTCCTTAGTTAACTAAGGTTAAGTTTAGATAAGATAAAATCTTCCTTAGCTAATTATAGAAGAGATAAAAACCCAACTCTTTCTAAAGGAAATGATATGTGTGATTTCATTTAACCCTAAGTGCAAAATCTCTCCCCTTCCTCCATTCTCTCATTCGGTTAAAACTCCCTAAAGTCACAAGGCCCTATTCGACTTGTGTTCTTGGTTGAGTTGATCATTGTGTGATCATTTCTTGTTGTTACAAGTGACTAGCAATCAAGGGATCCAAGAAAAGAGTAAGTGTGTATTCATCACAGAGTTTGAATCAAGTAAATTAACAAGTGTTCTTGTTCATGGAATTGTGGTGGAAAGATCGGATATATAGGTTAGTGCCCGGGGATCCAATCCACTTCTCCTTTGATTAAGATGTAAGAATTCTTGGTATGATTTAATGTTGTTAATAATTATGTTGTAATTATTGTTATACATGATTATGGTCCAAAAATTTTGTAGTAATTTTCATTTTATTACATGAAAGATCCAAATAAATATGTATATGTTCCGTGTATGATGATGTTGGTATGACCATGCTTCCGGGCCTTTGATCTCGATTACATGTTATGAACTTGTTAATCTTATGTTTACATGAAAACTTAAGTATATACACGATTTCCCATTATCTACTATATTAGCACAATTGTTAATGAAATTTGACCTTCATTGCAAGTTATGAACTTGTTAATTTTGTTTATGTTTACACGAAATTTAAGTATATACATAACTATATTAGCACAAGTGTTAATGAAACCCTAAAACCAGTGTTAGATAATTTGGATGTAACATATATTTTAAAATGATGGTAAATGAACCTTACCTAAAAATCAGGAAGGGACTTGAATTTGGTTCAACATAATAATTAGTCAGTGTTAACTTTGGGCTCATAACCTCAAATCGATCTCTCCCAGTGTCATGCTATGGACATGCTTGGTTATTGAAAATGTTTTGATGGTGACTGACTTGATATGTATATAATTTTAATATAAACACATAGGGTTTTTTCTTAGAAACATACTAGCTAGGTTTTTATCATTGTAATATTTTTCTTCACACATAGTTCTTCTTGTACATGAACGTAGGTCGATCAACCCACTATTGGTTCAACCAGTTACGGTTAGATACATATACTTCGACAACAACATTTACCAAAACCATAACAAATAAAAATAAAAATTAAGTAGTCTTAATATATTTATATTGGGCCATTCAGTGTGCAATTCTATGCAATATTAATATATACGACATTATTACAATTAATACATATAACGTGCTTCTGATTTTGGGTACTTAGTAGAATTCAGGGTGAGCGGGCACGGATTTTTCAAAACCTATTATCAAACCTGTGAAAAAAAGAAGAAATATTTTCACATTGACATGCCTCCAAACCTACCAAATCGTCTCCAAAACCATCTTAATCGTCTTCAGTATTAGTTTCTCGCTTCGGTTTTGAATCTTTTTCCATATCTAGTATGGATCTAAGTTACTTATGCAACTCATCTTTAAATTTTAAACATTTGAAAATATTGCTATTATTTAATTTTAAAAGAGGTGTTTGTCCCTTTTTAGGTTTATGAAGACTTATTTCAAATATTCACAAGATCAAACCATTCTAGTAGGCCAAAACCTTCATTTTAGGCTACCGACTTTATATTGTGCACTTTTGTTTACTTATATCGATATGTTGTCATTTAGATTTGTCATTTCAAGTAGCATCTTAATCATCACCACCCCTTAAATGGATCACATCATTTTGATATATGAAAAGTATAAGCGAAACACCTACTCTTATAAAGTGGGTGTATGGATTTATTTATTATTATTAATATTATTTATTTTTTTTACCAAGCATAAAAGCATATTTTCCATCACTGCCTGCTTTCCTACTTAAAAAAGTAGAAAAGCGGTTTTTCATAACAGCTAAAGAGCAGTTTATTTCGTGTTAGGCGTTTGATATTTTTTAAATGATTTTTTTTAATCTTATGTATTACCTAAAACCTTTTAAACATGAACTTGATTGAAAATTTAGGTTAAAATTATTATTTTCACAAATATATTTTTTTTATTAAATAAGCAAATCCAAACACTGATTCCAACATACTTTAAAAAATAAAATACTTATTTTTAAGCAAAAACACAACCAACAAAACATAAAATAAAATAAATTCCAAACACCCACTAAGTTTACAATTAATATCTATTTGTAGAGATATTTCTATATTATTATCATCTTAGATAATGATCATCATGACATAATCTTTATCACGTGAACATGATTATTTTGTCAAGATTAACTGAAGTTTCAAAAACATTTCATTATACTCGTACCCAAATTTTTGTTTTTCAAACAATTAAATCTTTCATAAAGGTCAAATGCATAGGCACCATGTCTTTTTTCCTTTATGCCGTAAGCTCCAAGGTAGTCACAAGTGTTACCGCAGAAAAACCAGTAGCAGACAATCAACAAGCATCCTATTCGGAGTTTTAATTTGGCCGATAATTTTCAGTTATGGCGTAATTACCCTAATACCATATTTCTCATTGTCTTATTAATTAGTACATAAATCCACATCCAAGCGACCATCTCAATTTACACACCTAATCAATACCCGATCACTCGTATCACCGGTCTTGTAAACAGATATTTAAAAAACCGCGCGAAAAAAGACAGTTACATTAACAACCTCCGTCATTAACAGATATTTAAAAAAAACTACGAAAAACCGTTACACAACAATAATCATCATACACATTTCTAGTAAAACCATAGTCAAAACATAAAACATATCTTCACATTTATGAAAAACAAATCTCTTAAAAAACAACCCCAAATTTTTATACAAATTTTATCCAAATCCAAGCGACCATCTCAATTTACATACCTAATCAATACTCTATTACTCGTATCACCGGTCTCATAAACAGATATTTAAAAAACCGCGCGAAAAAAAAATAGTTACATTAACAACTTCCGTCATTAACATATATTTAAAAAACTACGAAAAACCGTTACGCAACAATAATCATCACACATTTCTAATAAAAACCATATTCCAAAACATAAAACATATCTTCACATTTATGAAAAACAAATCTCTTAAAAAACAACCCCAAATTTACATACCTAACCAATACCCGATCACTCGTATCGCCGGCCTTGTAAACAAATATTTAAAAAACCGCGCGAAAAAAAACAGTTACATTAACAACTTCCGTCATTAACAGATATTTAAAAAACTACGAAAAACCGTTACACAACAATACTCATCATACACATTTCTAATAAAACCATAGTAAAAAAAACTCAACAAATCTTCACATTTATAAAAAACAAATCTCTTAAAAAACAACCCCAAATTTTTATACAAATTTTATCCAAATCCAAGCGACCATCTCAATTTACATACCTAATCAATACCCGATCGCTCATATCACCGGTCTCGTAAACATATATTTAAAAAACCGCGCGAAAAAAAAAACAGTTACATTAACAACCTCCGTCATTAACAGATATTTAAAAAACTACGAAAAACCGTTACACAACAATAATCATCATACACATTTCTAATTATACCAAAGCCAAAACATAAAACATATCTTCACATTTATGAAAATCAAATATCTTAAAAAACAAATATCTTAAAAAACAACCCAAATTTTTTATAAAATTTTATATATTTTTTTTATATAAATTTACATGTTACATGTTACATTAGCTTCCTTCAAAACCCCACCCCGGCCCTAAAACATACGCAGCGGACCCTCAAACATTATATTTCTTATTTTCTTTACACCATTTTCACATTTTATTTTTCTATAAAAAAATTTCATGTTTCATTAGCTACCAATTGCAGTTGATTCCGCTGATTGTTAATCTGCTTCACTTCATAACCGTCGCTAAAGCTTGTTACCGACAGGTCTGGTTGTTGCTAATTAACTCAATTATTAAATTTTCAATTCCAGTTTTTTTGTTTGTAATTTATATATGCTGATTTTTGGTTTATATAATGCAGAAGTGATGAATTGTTAGGGTTTGATTGGAATTTAAGTTGGGGTTTAATGTGTGTGTTTGTGTGTTTTGATTGATGGAATGTGATGGTAATAAAAGTGGATCAAATAAGCTAGTGTTTGGGGGAAATAAGGAATTAGGGTTAGGGTTTGATGTGAAAATGGATTTAGGGAAAAAGAAGAGGTGTTGTGATGTTAAAATTGAGTTAGATGACGATGACGAGCCGATTGGGTCCATGTTTAAGGTTAAGAGTAGGAGGGCGAAGAAAGTTAAGGTGGAAAGTGATGAGGTTAAGAAGGTGGAGTTAGTTGGGATGGATGATACGTTAGCAGTGTTTAGGAAGAAGTTGAAGGGGCCGAAGAAGGAGGTTAAGGATTTGGATTTGGGTGTGAAGTCGGAGGAAATGATTGGGTGTGAAGATAAAGGTGTTGTGGAGAGTGTTGAGAAAGTGTCGGAAATGAAAAGTAGTGGTAAGGAGGAAAAGAAGAGGCTGAATGGTAAGGCGGTGAAGGAGGAGGTTAAGGTTAGTAGTAGTGATGTGAAGTCGGAAGAATTGGTGGAGAGTGTTGAGAAAGTGTCGAAAGCGAAAAGTAAGACGGTGAAGAAGAAGAAGATGAAAAAGTTTGATGAAATTTTTGATGGTCAGCGATCTGGTGAGGGGGGTTTAGATGATAATTTGGAAGATTCGTTATCGGCTTTTCTGCTTAAGAAATCCCGCAAAGGTTCTAAACTTAAGCAGGTTAAGACAGTTGAAGCTTGTATTGATAAAGTGGATGAGAATGCTAATGAGGATAAGGTTCCTGTTTTAGTACCCGAAACCTCTGCATTAAATCCTGGTACGAGTCAACAACTAGAAGTAGATGAAGAATTAGCAGACTGTCCTAGTAAAGGTCCTACGGTTGATGATAGCGTTGGGGTTGATTTACATCATTCATCGTCTACAGTAGCAAAGCTGGCCGATGATTTTTCTGAGATTGAAGTTCAGGAGAAAAAGATGGACCCTGCTAGTCCCATCCGTGAGAGTTTGTATGAACAGTTGGATGGTCTATTAACTAGCCCCGTACCAGCCACAGACGAGAAACTGAATGAGGGTTTGCAGTCTGTCGGTGAGGCCGTCTTGGACCAGGTTCAGGATGGTTCACATGGTACTCAACCTGGCTCATCACCATCGGCTATTCAGTTACCTCAGAAGGAACTCATTTCGAGTGTCTGTGGAGATCGCGAGACTGTTTCAGTTTCTTCACAAAAGGAGAATGCTTCAGCATCAATCGGTAGGTTATCTCCCGTGTCATTAGCCGAATGCAATAAATCTGCCGATGAGGAGACTCCATCGATTGCTACAGATCAAAACGAAGCTTATGGAAGCGACACTGGATCCTTACCTGATCCTGAAACGAAAGGCAATAAGAAATCATCTGAAAAACGTATTGTGCGACAGCCTAAAAGGTATAGGCAAGAGGATATGGCTTATGAGGGGGATGCTGATTGGGATGTACTGAATCATGAACGGAATTTATTTGTGAGCCATGAAGATGGAGATAAGGGTCAGTCGGTTACAACAAAGAGAAAACTAGATTTTTTACAAAGTATTACGATGGATACCGAAAGTGGAGGGGCAGCTGCTGTTTCGGTTGGACTGAAAGCCCGTGCCGCTGGTCCTGTTGAGAAGATGAAGTTTAAGGATGTACTGAAGCGTAAAGGCGGGATTCAAGAATATATAGATTGCAGGTGCGTCTCTATAAATATTATATGCATGGCTTTGTTTCTCATAATCCTTGTACATCAAATCGTTTCTGCATATTCACAGATATGGGGTTTTGGGCTGAAAACTTGAGACAAGGCCTTTTTGAGTTTGGGTCAGGCTTACACCTTTTTGTTCAGTTTTTACGGATAATTAAAGTGTTAATTATGGTTATAAAAACAAACATGAGTACAGTAATTATAATAACCAAAATCACTGAATAAGCAGTTGAGGATGTTGTATCATATATAGAATTGGCTTTAGGTGGCTGTAAACCGATTCACCCATTTTGCATGTCCCCCCTGCAGCTAGTTTTTTTTGTACTTGAACCGTTATGATAAAACACAACCCAAATCAACTCATTTATAAGTACATGAGTTGATATGACCACCTCTGTATTGTAAGCTGATAGGCAGAATTTTTTGGTATAAAACCAATTGAAAGCTTACAAACATGGCATTCTCTTCTCATTTTGTAAAGTTTCCTGTGACTATTCTCTTGGCTTTGCATCAAATCCGTCCTAAAATTCTACACAATATGTATGTAACAACTGCTTTACTTGCTACGAATCGGTTCTTATGTCATGATAAAAATACTTTCAAGAATCCATTCTTTAATGCCATGGAAAAGGTTCTGCTGGCAACATCGTAATGCACATGTAAATACAACCGTATGACATTTATACATGTGATACTAGTTTTTAGGTTATTTTCTAGACTTCAATTTGTTTCAGTAAAGGGAACTGAAGTGGGAAATTACAATGGTCCATTTGAGATCTTCAAAAGTGTGTATAAAATAAGTTAAACCACAATTTTCTTTACGATTCTGATGACCATTATCTGTTTATGCATCCCTTTGACCGGTTTTCATGATTTTGTTTCGCTTACTACAGAAATCATATACTACATCTTTGGAATAAGGATGTAACTCGCATATTGCCTCTGTCAGAATGTGGAATATCTGATACCGCTGATGTTGACGAGCATCCACAAGCTTCGTTAGTTAGAGATATCTACTCATTTCTGGATCAATATGTAAGTTACAAACTTCCTTACTCTATAATACTTATTAAAATTTGCTCACAAGTTTTAGTTTCTAACAAGTTCTTCAACAGGGTTACATAAACTTTGGAGTTGTTTCCAATAAAGAAATTTCCGATGGTGGTGTGAAGCCCAATTTCAGGCTCTTAGGAAAAGAAAATGATGGTGGAAAATCTGGTGCCCCAGTAACCGATTTGGATGATGGAGTTTCCTTTATTCTTGGTAAGAAAAATTATGAGGCTGTGGCAGATGAAAAGGATATAAAAACAGAACTTTCTGACCCGATTGTTACAAAGGATAAGGGTGCTGACATGTCTAGTTCACCTTGTGAATCTTTAGAAAAGAATTGCCATAGTGGAACATTACCAAGCAGTCTTTCTTATACTCAAGTAGAGGATTCGGTTGATCAAAAGGATCCAACTTTGTGTATACAGTGTGATGATTCAGAAGCAAGAAAGAAAATCATAGTTATTGGAGCAGGTCCTGCTGGATTAACCGCTGCTCGACACTTGCAGCGTCAGGGTTTCCATGTTACTGTGCTAGAGGGTCGGGATAGAATAGGGGGTCGTGTTTTTACAGACCGGTCGTCTCTTTCAGTACCGGTGGATCTCGGGGCGAGCATTATCACAGGTGTGGAGGCTGATGTCACCTCCCAACGGCGACCCGACCCATCTTCGTTAATTTGTGCACAATTGGGCCTTGAGTTGACCGTTTTGAACAGTGACTGTCCTCTTTACGATACTGTCACAGGTCAAAAAGTTCCTCCGGAATTGGATGAAGCTCTTGAGGCTGAATACAATAGCCTACTTGATGAAATGCAGTTGGTTGTCGCCAAGAAGGGAGATCATGCAATGAAAATGTCCCTTGAAGAGGGTTTAGAATATGGACTTAAGGTTCGGCGGGCAGGTCGACCCCCAAGGAGCTCTGTAGAGCACGAGGGACGTAAAGAAGAGATCTTGAGTCCACTTGAAAGAAGAGTTATGGATTGGCATCTTGCTCATTTGGAATATGGTTGTGCTGCTTCACTACAAGAAGTATCTCTTCCTTATTGGAATCAAGATGACATTTATGGAGGTTTTGGTGGAGCCCACTGCATGATCAAAGGGGGTTACGGTGCTATTGTAGATTCTCTTAAAGATGGACTGCATATTCACATGAATCATAAGGTTACCGAAGTTTGCTATGAATCAAAAAAGAAAGTCAAAGTTTCCACAGAAAATGGCTGGGATTTCACAGGAGATGCAATTTTAATCACAGTGCCACTAGGCTGTCTGAAAGCAAAAACCATCAAGTTTTCTCCGTCATTACCTGAATGGAAGGATTCTTCCATACAACGACTCGGTTTCGGCGTGCTTAACAAAGTTGTTTTAGAATTCCCCGAAGTATTTTGGGACGATTCTGTTGATTACTTTGGAGCTACAGCAGATGAATCAGATCAAAGGGGTTGGTGTTTTATGTTTTGGAACGTCAAGAAAACAGTTAATGCACCTGTTCTTATAGCGTTGGTCGTTGGGAAAGCAGCAATCAATGGCCAAGATTTAACTGCTTCTGATCATGTAAAACACGCGTTAGAAGTTCTCCGTAAACTTTTTGGTGAGGGTGTGGTACGTGATCCGGTTGCATCTGTTGTAACAGATTGGGGACGAGACCCATTTAGCTATGGTGCTTATTCTTATGTTGCTGTTGGGGCTTCTGGTGAAGATTATGATACATTGGGTCGACCTGTTGACAACTGTTTATTCTTTGCTGGTGAAGCCACGTGCAAGGAGCATCCAGATACTGTTGGCGGGGCAATGATGACTGGGATGCGGGAAGCTGTTCGTATAGTTGACATTTTAACTACTGGAAACGATTTCACCGCTGAAGTAGAAGCCATTGCTGCTGCAAAGAGGCATTCTGATAGCGAAAGAAGTGAAGTTAGGGACATTGTTAGAAGACTTGATATTATCGAGCTAACACATGTTCATAAAAACACTCTGCTACGGAATTTGTTCAAAAATGCAAAGAGTCGAGCTGGGCGGTTACATCTTGCTAAAGAGCTATTGGATCTTCCTTCTGATTTTCTCAAATCTTTTGCTGGAACCAAAGAAGGGCTTGGTATTCTCAATTCATGGATACTGGTAAGTTAAAAGAATCTAGAAAATAAACTCCACATTTGTATTTTAGCATTTTTCACATACCAATTACGCCAATATGTCATTTGTAACAGGATTCAATGGGGAAGAACGGGACTCAATTGTTGCGTCAATGCGTTCGTCTTCTTGTGCGTGTATCCACTGATCTACTTGCAGTCCGTCTTTCAGGTATATTTAGTATACATTTATCACATCTAGTCAGGGGCGGACCTATATATTATTGGGTTTGGGGTGGCGGCGCCCCCCATGGCTAGCCGAAAAAGATAAGATTTTAGTGTAATTTTTTAAAATTTTGACATTTTTTTGTAAGTGCCTCCCAACCAAAATTTAAATTGCCCCCCACCTACATACTAAAATCCAACATTCAACACTCTCAAACCTTATTAATCATTCATCTCCAAGTAACAATATTCGATTTATCATTTCGATCACACTTTTTTCTTCGGCATTTTGTTGCTATTGTCCAAAAAAAAAATAAAAAAATAAAAAAATTGTCCCCCATCTTATTTTCCTGGGTCCGCCACTACATTTTAGTAGTTCTTTGTGATTGATGAATTTAATTATGATTGCAGGTATTGGGAAAACTGTGAAAGAGAAGGTCTGTGTGCATACAAGCCGAGATATACGCGCTATAGCGAGCCAGCTTGTTAGTGTATGGGTCGAGATCTTTCGAAAGGAGAAGGCTTCTAATGGTGGTCTAAAATTATTGAGGCAATCAAGTGCTGCAGATGCTTCCAGAAGCAAATCTAATTCAGCTTCTAGGAAACCGCCACTGCGTGCTCATCATACTGATAGCAGAACTATGAAGGGTGGTGGCACCTATTTGTATGCAAAAAAATCAGAAAATAAACCGTCTAGTTCTCAAGGTTCAGCAGGAAAGCAAAATTGTAAGGAAGATGATTATAAGGATTTACCCTTGTCTCAAGAAGAACAAGATGCTATTGATGCTGCAGAAGCGGCCCATGCTGCTGCTCGTGCGGCTGCTGAGGTTCGTTCTTTTAGTTTTCCTCTTAAAATTCTCACACATACACACATAACATGCAATGAGATCTAGAGGTAAAGTTCGTAATTTGCTTAATGTTTTTGCAGGCGTACGAATCTTCTGGTGCAAGGTGCAGCGCACCCTTGCAGCTTCCAAAGATACCATCTTTTCACAAATTCGCTAGACGGGAGCAATATGCCCAAATGGATGATTCTGAGCTCGAAAAGAAGTGGGCTGGTGGGGTTACGAGGCGGCAAGATTGCATATCTGAAATAGATTCTAGAAACTGTAGAGTGAGGGATTGGTCTGTTGACTTCTCTGCTGCCGGAGTCAACCTTGAGAGTTCAAAAATGTCGGTGGATAACCACTCACAACCGAGCCACTCGAATGGAAATGCTGGCCTGTTGAACTACAGAGAGCACTCTGGGGAAAGTGTTGGTGTAGATAGCAGCATATTTACAAAAGCATGGGTTGATAGTGCTGGTAGTGAAGGGTTAAAAGACCATAGCGCCATTGATCGATGGCAGTCTCAAGCTGCTGCGGCTGATTCTGAATTCTTTAATAGGTTGCATGTAATGGATGAAGAGGATTCAAATATTAATTTAAAACAGTCAATTCGCCGGCATGAGGGCCTGCCAAATGAGAGCTCGGCTTCTCAAGTTACTGTGAACAGGGAGCTGGTGGGTAGCCAACCTCGAGGAGTAGACAGTATTAAACAGTCTGTTGTTGATTATGTGGCATCTCTTCTTATGCCTCTTTATAAAGCTAGAAAAATTGATAGAGAAAGTTACAAGCAGATAATGAAAAAGACAGCCACAAAGGTCCGCTATCTCTCTTTTTATTAATCTCCGTTTTGTATTCAATGTAAGAAAGTTCCATAAAATTGCTTAACTTATATGGACGGTGTATCACTTTCAGGTCATGGAGCAGACTACAGATGCAGAGAAAGCGATGGCTGTATTTGAGTTTCTTGATTTTAAGCGCAAAAACAAGGTTTGCTTTTGGATGTTGTTAGGTTAACCTGATCTGGTTTATATTTGTTGAAGATATAGTCATAAATTTGGTGTCCTATAGTCCAATTCGAATGTGTGAAGTGCAGACTGTAGCCACTTATTGTGTGGTTTGTTTCACCGATCGCTACCACATCTTTTAGATTCATATTTTCTTAAGGAGTGGCAATCTAAACATGTTTATGTTAAATGGGTCGATTTGGCTTTATTTACATGATAACCTGTCTAGCTGGCTAAATTTAATAGCTTAACTAGAAGAGAAACTGCTCAAACATGTTGAGCTGGTTAAAAGTAGCCCATGGCATATTTATGCATTTATAACATCCTGATTGTTTTATTACATGTATCATTATTTTACTTATAGTATTTATAATCATATTTTGTATACTATTTATTTTCAAAGTTTAAATAAGAGACAAAAAGATGATGTTAGCTGAAGAAGCCTGCTCGTCTTGTCCCACCCTGTTACTTAACTCTTTTTGTTCCTAGCTTGTCTTGACCTGCTACCCAACCCTCTCGACCCATCTCTAGTTGGCTAAGATACTGTCTTTGTTATGTACTTTTTTTGAATCAGTCACTCAACATATCCACATTCTTTATGCAGATACGAGCATTTGTGGACAGATTAATTGAGAGGCATATGGCTATGAAGACAGACACCAAATCTGGAGGTTCGTGAAGATCATCGGCTCATATCTCTTGATTCACTTCAGCCTTTTGTTGAATTTAGAGTGCTCATATGTGTCCAAGGATTCACAAAAAGAAACTAGGAACACAAGAGATATGTTTTGTGCAGGCTCGTATCTCTTAATTCACTTTAGCCTTTCGTTGGATTCAGACTGTTCATATGCGTCTATGGATTCTCAAAAAGAAACGAGGGACCCAAGGGATGTGTTATGTGTAGCCATCTAGTATCCATTGCAGCTAGTTATAAAAAAACGATTATAGAGACCTATTATGGAAGACTTCTTTTACTTTCGGTATGGGTTCTTTACAAATGAAAATTGTAATTTAGTTAGGAAGTGAAAACCCATTTCTGTTTTCATAGAACAAGTAGGGAAATTTTTCTCTCTATCTTTCTTGGAATCTGTACAGGTTAGATTAACCTTGTGGCAAACAAGATTATACCAGACAATTTTCTCTGAAAGAATTTCCCTTTTTCATTTCTTGATTTTTGTTCAGTTGTCTTTTTACTGCGAAACCAACTTTAGTTTGTTGGGGGTTTTGTGAAATGGTTGAGACTTGAAACTTTATAGGTTTCCCGTCTCTTTTTTTGTTGTTGTTTTCTATTGTTTCTGCAGATAAGTATTGGTGTTGAGTATCAAGAAGCTGTTCTCGGCTGTCAGAAAGTTACTTTAAAGGTTTGTTTCCGTAGAACTTGATCAAACTAACCAATTTGAGATGGTTTTTAAAAGTTATAATTCCGCAAATTATGGACATCATATTTTGCGGTCTTGATATTTTTTCTTCGTTTTCTTTTTGGCATTTTCGGGTGCTTTTGGAAGGGAGATAAGTTCCACAAACAAAAAAAGATTAATGTCAGCAATAAAATTTGTGAAATTGATGCTTTCTTTCTTTCTTTTTAATTTTTTTATAAACATAGATTGATTTAGTTTATTCTGTAAAAACACATCTCCAAGTTGGTATACAAGGTTAACGTCTTGTGTTTGAAACGAAATCACTAGAAATTGTTGTCAGTTTTAGTAATTGAAGTAACGGTTTGATGTTGTGATTATTTAGTTTTGTGGAAATTTTCCAGGAGAAACATTAAAGACGGAAGGCATTTGGAATTGGAACTATGCCATCTGTTTGGTTTCTGTATAATCGTATCCTTTATTATTTATCTTGTTCCCGGGTGTGTTTGGGAGCCAGGAATTGAAATCCTGTACTGCTGAACTTCACACATAAATGTGTTGGTATCTTAGATATCCTCATGAAATCAGGTATCATTGGTTCATTTTTCCGCTGTTATGGGTACCCTTCTAGAGTTGGAATGGTTGATTACAACAGTATGTGTGTATAGGACTTGAATTTATGGATCAAATTTGTTTGTTATTTAAATTTCGGAGAAGTTCCTATTGGTTTGTAAATCTTGCATACGGACATTCTTATGATATGTTGACCAAAATTTTGTAGTTTTTATATACTTATCATCATCTTCAGTTCTGTTAATTTATGTAATCAATCTATCTTAAAGATAGATATGTCATCAACTTTGCTTTTCTGCTTGTCATGGATATGGAATATGGTAAATGCCCGGGGATATGATGTTTGTAGATTTATGGTTATGAGTAATGACCATATCTAACTTTGCAACGTTCGTCTATCATCACATACAGTCATATACACTTGAAAAATTGATGTGTTCCTTGTGTGACCCTTTTAAGAAAAATTGATGTGTTCCTTGTGCGCTATCATCATGTGCCAAACTTTATGGTGAAAGTGCTTATGATAATGATAATCATTAATCAAGTATATGTGTTTATCACTCCTTTACAGTTATTTGAAAGAATCGTCATTATGTTGACACGCAATGCTTGTATTGATAGATGGTTACATCTAAGCAATGTTTTGAAAAGCGAACCGGTTGGCCTACTGATTGCCGGTTAACCGACGAAACTAGTTAGGTAGTTTGAAAGCATCACAACGAATATGTAAGCGAACCGGCTTTCTTACCGATTGCCGGTTAACCGGCAAAACTGATTAGGTAGTTTGAAAGCATTGCAACGAATGTGCAAACAATAGACAACATTTTAAATCTTTGTGGAGCAGACAATCAAATAATCAAAATTAATAAAAAATGAGAAAATATTTTGACTGGTTTTTGAACCGTTTTGTTCCAGTTTGCATTGGTTCAACTACAGCCGATTCACTCGGGTTTTGAAAACCGACTGTTGTAGTCAGGTTTTAAAACAATGTCAATTTTCTAAAAATATTAGACGCGCCATACCTACAAGCTCAAAAAGAATCTATTCCATTTGTTTCACGGTTATAAAAACGTGAGTAAATTGCATTTTGGTCTTTGTGGTTTGGTCAAATTGCAAGTTTTATCCATCGACATCGACAGAGTTTGAATTGCATATTGTATATCGACAAAGTTAAAATGATTAAAATACTCTTTGTCTTCCTCAGAAGAAGACAAGGGTAGTTTGGTCATTTCACATCGATCAAGGGACACCAAACTTCAAAATAGGGACTATTGTTGCACTTTCGAAAGGATAGGAACCAAACATACAATTTAACCAAACCACAAGGACCAAAAATGAAATTTACTCTAAAAATAAGACCTTTTACTTTTACCAATCACCAAAATGGTAAACCATCATCAAAATATTATCTAACGAGAATTTTATAAGTTGTGAAATCGCAATTTTTTAGTTGTAAAACATGAAACCATCATTGTAGAAACTTTTAGCATGACTACACAATATGCAAAAAAATCCATCGATAATAAAAATCACTCTTGAAAAAGATAGTTTTCGCCAAACTTTTTGCATTAACCTTCTCATTAAAGGGGTGTTTGGTTTGAGGTATAGGAATGAAGGTATGACTTTCATTCCCAATACAATTGTTTGGTTAATGAGTTTTCCTATTAATAATGGGTATCAAACCTATAAAATCAAGCATTTCTAAACCCACCGTAGGAGATGGTTTACAAACCCATTCCCATATCCATGCCTATAGTGATTCCCTTTTACACCCAAATGTCTAACTTTTCATAGATGATTGATGCCAATAATTTTACAGCTCACTCCAAACGTCTAACAAGTATGGTTAAATCAGTTGTAAAACCTTTTTGCCTCTCAACGTAGAGGTCAATGGTTCGATCCTCACTCACTACAAAAGGCTGGAGGTCCTTTTCTACCTTTGGCAGAACCGGAAGCAGCCTCTCTACCTTAGTTAGAAGTAAGACTGTCTACGTATCAACCTCCCCCATACACCGTAAAAGACGTTATTGATGTCTACGTATCAACCTCCCCCATACACCGTAAAAAACGGTATTGAAACCCATAACCCGTGAAAGACGATATTGAGAGTTACTAGTACTTTACTTTACTTTTACTCGAAAAACTAAAACAAGAGGGACTAAAACCAAAAACTCTACAATACCCCAAGGTCCAATCAACAACCAACTCAAAATCACTCACCACATGATAGATAACCAACTCCGTACATCCTATAAATACCATCATCTCATCTCCTCAATCAAATTTCGATATCTGAAAAACCACAAATCAGATCCGATCATAATAAAAACTGCTTCCAGATCTAATCATCATCATGTCTTCAACTTTTTCCGGCGATGAAACGGCACCGTTCTTCGGCTTCCTTGGTGCCGCTGCTGCACTAGTCTTCTCCTGTATGTTTTCCGATCATTTTCACCGATCTGTAACCTAGATCTAGTATTTTTTATTTATTTTTTTAAAGTTTTTAACTGTTATTTGATAGATGTATTGTGTATGAAAACCTAACGGAGACACGTGATCTGTGATTTTGTTTGTTATTTATGATATGTGAAATAGTTAGTTAATAATTCTGTTATATTTTGTAATCATGATTTGTGAAATTTTTGTATACTATATTACAGTAACTGATTAGTTAGTTATTCTGTTATATGATAGTTATGATATGATCTGTGATTTATGAAAAAATGATTTGGTGATTTTGTAGGTTTTAACTGTTTGATGTCAGTTAATTAGTTAGTTATTCTGTGACACGGTAGATGTATTATTATTGATTTACGATAGAATTGGATATGGAAAGTTGACTGATGAACGTGATCTTTGATTTGTGTGATTTTATTTGTTCGTTGATGATGATGTGTGAAATTATTAGACGTAGTAATTAACTAAATTAAATATTAGATTTTAGCCGTTAATTAGTTAGTTATTTTGTTATATGTTAGTTATATGATAACCGTTTGATTTTGAAAACTATTAGTTAGTGAATTAGTGTTATATGATGGAATTGGATATGTAAGCCTAACCGAGGAACATGATCTGTGATTTGTGATGAGTAATTTGTGTTTGATGAGTTGTGAACTTAGTTACTTATTCTGTTATACGGAGTGTTATGTAATCATGTTTTGTGAAATTTTAATTTCTTTTTGTATATTTAGGTTTTAGATGCTGTAAATTTGAATTATTAGTTAGTTTTTTTTGCTATATTATATAGCAGTATGATTGTAGTTAGTTAATTATTTCGGTTATGTTATGTAACTATGATTGATTTGGGTTTGATGCGACTTGTGAAACAATTAGATATTTTTTATATTGCATAATCATGATATTATTCAATATGAAGGCCTAACAGAGGAACAGGATAGGATCTGTGACGTGTGAAATTTTAATTTGTTCGTTATTGTGTGTATTTTTAGGTTTTAGATGTTTTCATCCGTTAGTTAGTTGTATTGTTATAGAATTTGAAAACGTAACTGAGGAATGCGTTCTGTGATTTTTGATAGGCATGGGAGCGGCGTATGGGACCGCAAAGAGTGGTGTAGGAGTGGCGTCAATGGGAGTGATGAGGCCAGAATTGGTGATGAAGTCGATTGTGCCAGTGGTTATGGCTGGAGTGTTGGGTATTTACGGTTTGATTATTGCGGTTATCATCAGTACTGGAATTAATCCTAAGGCCAAATCATACTATTTGTTTGATGGATATGCCCATTTGTCGTCTGGTCTTGCTTGTGGTCTTGCTGGTCTTTCTGCTGGTATGGCTATTGGAATTGTTGGTGATGCTGGTGTTAGGTATGTTCGTTTGATTCTTAAGCCTCGAGCTCTGTTTATGAATAGTATTATATTGTGATTAACTGCTTATAGTTACTAGATGTTGATTATTCTTTGATTAGAATAAAATGTATGCAATGGGAGCTTTTGATCACACTATGTGATTTGAACATTTGAGACAATGCATATACTAAAGTGGTTTGCCGTAAGGTTCACTATTCGAATCTGTAGAGTTATGGTTTGGGTTCATATGATATTACATGGTATAATTTGCATACTTCTTTTTTGCGTTGACAGTGTTCAAAATCAAATTATGCTTGTTATTCATCACATCTTTGTAATTTAAAACCTGTACTTAAAAGGACAAATAGATTGGTTTTATCACTTTATGTGTTTAATTTTAAGCTTTTTCTAATTGTGTTTAATTTTAATCTTCATGAGACATAGCAGCACACATTGGCTTACAAGTTGGTGAGTGTCATGATGTTTCGTAGTCAGTCAATTTGATTCATTGGCTTTGTGTGCGTACTTTTAACATAGGAAACATGTGTATTTATGCTAATTACATGACGTCATTAGTGATCAGTTACTGTAGTGGACAATCAATCACTAGCCTTACGATGTGATTAAGACTTTAAGTTGCAAGATTTGGTTTGGTATGCATGTAACTTGGTCTCAGTTTGATGAACTACATACGTAGTGTGAAGAGTTAAAAGAAAATCCATTAAGTTTACTGTTCATGCCCTCTTACAAGAATACAGCCCTTATGGTTTACGCTACAAAATCTGATATCTGTCTACATCCTATTTTGCTTCATTTGACCATCTTGGTCTGAATTTGACAAGCAATCTTCTGTAATATTAGCAATGTTGAAGTTACTGCTAATTTGCAAGGTACATGTTGCACAAAGAAACCAGAAATGTTGGTTTAGAAAAGCTCACATGCCTATGTGTGTGTGTGTGTGTGTGTGTGTGCGTGTTTTATTTATTTTATTTTATTTTATTTTATGTTGTTACGTATTCTCTTTCTAGTTTCTCAATGATAATTATCACTATTTGTCATTTGCAATTATTACATAATTCTTTCGTTTGTTGACTGGATTCCTTGCTCTGTATCAGTTAAAATTTCGATAATATTATGGTAAACAGAATCAGTTTGCTAACTGTTGATTTTTTCTTGCTTGTGGATCTATCATTTCTTATCTTCACCCACTAGACGATTAACTATTCCAATTTTGTTTTCAGAGCCAATGCACAGCAACCAAAACTGTTTGTCGGGATGATCCTCATTCTCATTTTCGCTGAAGCTCTTGCTCTTTATGGACTTATTGTTGGCATCATCCTTTCTTCTCGTGCTGGTCAGTCCAGAGCAGACTAAATTGTCAACCGTCTAATCTGAGGTGGTGTGTCTTGCTCTGCTATTAGTTAAGCATTTGGTGTTATTATCCTCTATGTGGTTATTGTTGTTTGTTAAGCTGCGGACATGATCAATTCTTTGGTGGTGATGATATCTTTGGTTTGGATGGACGGCATATGGCTGTGCACCAACAGTAGTTTCTAGACCAATTTCTAGCTTTCAGCTAAATAAAATCTCTTTTTACGTATATTTTTTGGTAAGTGAAGCTCCTCTTTGGACATGTTATATACCGGATAATTTTGCAGATTTGTCCTACAAATGCTGGGAACTGTAATATTTATGGTCAATAAATTCAGCTTTATAAACTGTATGTTTAGAATGTAAACAAAGATCATAGATATCTCATATCTGATCGACATACAGTTATCGTCATTCGAAGATATTAAAGGCCATCACATGATATACTTTAGTGTCAATTATCAGAAGATATTAAAGGCTATCACGTTATTTACTTTAGTGATTTTAATGAAACAGCCATGTTATTTAAAGCCATTAAATAAACGATTTATATGAGAGCAAACAGTTTAAGTTTAACTTAATGAAAAGGAGGACTTTACTATGCAAGAACAAAGTAGACTATATAATAACTAAATCCATCCAAGATCTTTTACTGCCCCAACTAAGTGAATAACTTTTTCTTGTAGATTTTCATCCCCTAGACTAGAAGTTTGGTATATGTATTTTATATTAGTTTTAAATATCTAATTGCGTAAAAATTTCTGGTATAGACAGTTGGAAAGTTGCGTCACCATTTACGACCTTAAAAATTTGTGTTACAAAAAACTACTCAACGTGCAAAAATTGTTTGCGCATTCTGTAATTTGCGCGCGGTATTTATAAACCATACATGGTAGTGCAAGTAAAACAAGTTTGCTCACCCTCTATTTGCGCACTCTAATTAATTAAAAGATGGTGAATGGTTTATATGTAGTGTTAGAGTGCAAGGTATCGTAACGCTGGCCCGGGCATTATGCCGACGTGGCTCAGTGTTACGTTGCGTTACCATACCGTCCTCACAAAAATTCCAACGCCGTTTCGTGTTACCTTGCTCTAGCAACTTGGATGGAAACGCAAGAACTTTTCAAAAAATGTGCACTTTCAATCCCCCACCCCCAAACGGCTAGTTAATAAAATAAAGAGAAGTGGTAACCGGAACTAGTTAGATCTTTCGTGTTATAGTGTGATTTGAAAGAAAAGATAAACAGTAGATGTTTTTTTAGTTTGAGGGAACTTGTGGCTGTGTGAAGTTAGTGATTTAGGTTAAAGTGTGCTAATATTTAAGGTGAAGTTATATAAGAGCTGATATAAGTAGAGGTGCAAATCGGAAACCGGTTTTTTTTTAACCGGTAACAAAACTGGAACCAGTTTTTACAAAAACCGGTTTTTTGAAACGGAACCGGTTAGAACGGTTTTCGATTTTTCCCCATACCGGTTTTTTACCGGTTCTATAACCGATTTTATCCGGTTTTTAAAAATAACCGGTTTAAACCGGTTTTTTCTTAAAAAAAATAAATATTATAGCATGGGTGGTACGAGTGAAATCGGGGTAGCCCGATCTATCTATTGGAGTAATAAAAAAAAATTGGCTGGAAAATTTTCCGGTGACCGGAATTTGGTCGGATGGTGGTGGTCGGATTTGAGGTTGCCGGCGGTGAAGGGTAAGAGAGAGAGAGAGAATTTGAGTGTGTGTTTTTTTTTTTGTTATAAATGAAGGAAATGAAGAAAAAAATGTATTTATATGAAGGAGGGGTTAAAGTTGGTTCAAAGGAAGTGTAGGGTCAAAAATAAAAGTTTGAGGGAGGGATTAAAAGGGACAAATTGCAATACTTTCCGTCAAAATGGTTCGGGGCTTATTCGACGTAACAAACGAACTCAAAATTACGAAACTTGCGTCATTGTTCACGAAATAATTTTCCAACAAAAACGAGTATAAACTTGCATAACATTTGATAATTAACAAGTTTATTAAATAAATGTTCGAAGTTTTTAGTAAAATTCCGAAAAAAATCGAACCAGTAAATAACCGATAAAAAATCTGAATCCGAACATTTATAACCGAAAAAAAACGAACCGGTAAAAAAACCGATTCTGAAAATTTGTAACCCAAAAAAACCGATTCCGAACATTTGTAACCGAAAAAAACAGATTCCTAAAAGCCGAACCGAACCGAACCGAAACCGGTTATTAGAAAACCGGTTTTTTTTAAACCGATAACCGGGTTTAACCGGTAAATTTGCGCCTCTAGATATAAGGGTTTTCTTATTGGACTATTTTATTGTTTGTGCTTTAGGCCCAAATTAAATAACTTGGATTTGGAATTTAGCTGCCATAAGTAAAATCTTGGACGCAATTTCATTTGATATACTAATAATTACAAATTGTTATTTCATTTGAAAGTGTTTCTTTTTTGCTACAAAGAATAATACGAATCTTGGTTATGAACGTAATACTAGGTTGTTTAATAAACGAAATATTAGTTTATAAGTTGAATTGAATTTGTAATTTATTTATATATATATATAGTCCCAAATGGTAGTGTTGAGGTGGTGTTGTGATAAGATGTGTTTTTTTTGTTATTAATGTTTAAATGTAAGAGGCGAGTTATTTTAGAGACCAAGTTTTTGTTACATACTGAGCGATAAATTCCCACCATCCATCTAATTTGATCTAATGGTGGAGATTAACCTAAGATTTAATATGTAACTTAAGTTCATGTTTTTTTATTGTCTTTGTCTTTCTTTTTATTCACCTTTTTTTTTTCTTTTTTTTTTCCTTCCTATTTACGTTTTTTTTCTTGCATTTTTCCTTCTTTTTGTCTTTTTTTTCCTATTATTTTAATTTTTTTTCACGTTGTTTTTTTCTTCATGCTTTTCTTTTCTTTTCTTTTCTTTTTTCTTTTTTCTTTTCTTTTTTTTTTTTTTTTTAATTTCACTTTTTTTTTTTCTCTTTAAAAAGAAAATTCACCTTTTTATTTTAAATTTACGAGTATTTTTTTTAATTCACATTTTTTTAATTTAATTCACGTTTTTTCACTTTCTAACTTTTTCATTCGTTTTCAGACATATTCGTCCGTTTTCATACATATTCATCCATTTTCATACGTTTCTTACGTTTTCGTTCATTTACATACATATTCGTCCGTTTTCTTACGTTTTCACACGTTTTCATACGTTTTCGTCCGCTTTCGCCCGTCTTCATATATATTCGTCCATTTTCTTACTTTTTCGTCTATTTACATCCATTTTTATACGTTTTATGACAGATATGTTTTCATCTGTTTTCGTCCATTTTCATCCATTTTCATACGTTTTGTCCGTTTGTATACGTTTTCGTCCGTTTCCATATGTTTTCATATGTTTTCTACCGTTGTCATATGTTTTCGTCCATTTTTATATATTTTCGTCTATTTTCAGATGTTTTCGTCCATTTTTCTACTTATTTCTCTGTTTTTCTTACGTTTTCATCCATTTTTTTTTACATCTTCATCCGTTTTTAAATGTTTTTGGCCATTTTAGACATTTTTCATATGTTTTTGAATATCACAAGTGATATTCCTAAACATCACAAGTGATTTTCAACTAATATTTTGTAACATGAAAATCACAAGTGATATTTAGAATATCACTTGTAATATTCTAAATATCACAAGTGATATTCTGAATATCACAAGTGATATTCTGAATATCACAAGTGATATTGATATTCAGAATATCAAAAGTGATATTCTGAATATCAAAAGTTATTTTCAACAAATGTTTTGTAACATGAAAATCACAAGTAATATTCTGAATATCACAAGTGATATTTAGAATATCACAAGTGATTTCACGTTTTTTTTTTCAATTCACGTTTTTATTATTTTCTTACGTTTTTGTCTGTATTCATAACTTTTTGGCCATTTTCGTTCGTTTAATGTCACAAGTGATATTCTGAATATAACAAATTATTTTCAACAAATGTTTTGTAACATGAAAATCACAAATGTTATTCTGAATATCACAAGTGATATTCAGGATATCATAAGCAACATTTAGAAAATCAAAAGTGACATTCAGAATATCACAAGTGATATTCTGAATATCACAAGTGATTTTCAACTAATGTTTTGTAACATGAAAATCACAAGTAATATTCACAAAATTACAAGTGATATTCATAATATCACAAGTGATTTTCACGTTTTTTAATTCACGTTTTTTTTTCTCACTTTCTTACGTTTTCGTCTGTTTTCGTTCGTTTTCATACGTTTTCGTCTGTTTTCATATGTTTATGAATATCATTCTTAATATCACAAGTGATATTGTGAATATCACCGGAAATCACTTGTGATATTAAGAATATCAATTGTGATATTCAGAAACGTATGAAAACGAACGAAAACATAACAAAACGAACAAATACGTATGAAAATGTAAAAACACACCTGAAAATGGACGAAAACATATAAAAAATTGATGAAAACAGATGAAAACGTATAAAAACTGCCAAAAACATATAAAACTACTGAAAACAAACGAAAACGTATGAAAACGGACAAAAATACATAAAGACAGACGAAAACGTTTATAAACGTATGAAAACGGACAAAAACGGACGAAAACGTATAAAAAAGGATGAAAACACATGAAAACAGACAAAAACGTTTGAAAACATATAAAAACTGCTGAAAACGGACAAAAATTTCTGAAAACAGACGAAAACTAAAAAAAAGCACGAAAACGTATAAATATGGAAGAAAACGTCTGAAAACAGACGAAAACGTAAAAAAAAATGGACGAAAATGGACAAAAACGTCTAAAAACGGACAGAACATCTGAGAACGTATATAAACATGTGAAAACAGACAAAAACTGACGAAAACGTAATAAAGTGAAAGAAACATGAATTTATTTAAAAAAAAATAAAAAATAAAAAATCTTAATTTAAAAAAACGTGATTAGAAAAAAAAATTAAAAAAAAAAATAGATTTATAGAATACGTTATTTAAAAAAAACAAAAGAAAAAAAAAAGAAAAAGGAAAAAAAGTGTCACGTGAGTTAAAAAAAAAGAAAAAGAGTAAATAAATAAAAAAAGACAAAGAAAAAGAAGGAAAAAAGACATGGACTTAGGTTTTCATGAAAAATCTTAGTTTAATCCCCACCATTAGATCAAACTAGATGGATGGTGAGGATTTATCCCTGTAAAAAAAACTTGATCCACAAAAAAACTTTTCTCTTAAATGTAAAAAGCTGAGAGCAATTTTTTTTTTTTTGTAAGTCAGGTTACCACACCTTTGCACTCTTATTAGAACATATGTAAATGACGATTAAATGTTACGAGAGTCTCACTGATGAGCAAGTATTAAAAAACTATAGACATACCAATAAGTAGTATGTGATGTCTCTGTTATATTTAGTATTGTTATATCAGATTTGGAGAATGTCCAAATCTTTGCTTTATTTGTAAGAGTTGTAAATATATTTGGATGTTAATATATATTCTCACCTTTTGCACTAAAAAAAATAATAAAATAATAAAAAAAAACTATATACAGACCAATCCAATGGAAGTCTTGTCGCATCACTTGAAATGCACATGTGTGTTATATTTAACGCGGCCGCCACGTTTGAAGCCATGAACAATACCTTTTTACCCAAGCTACAACAAAGGTCACGGCCGACGTCATATTATCTAATTTTAAACAATAAAAAAAAAAAACTAAAAAAGGTGAGGAATATTAGTAGTAACGAATCACCGCCATAGTTGACGCATTCCTTCCTCATACATACATAAACATAAACCCTTCCCCAATCCATCATTTGCTCCACCATTTCAAATCCAACACTTTTTTAATTTCTTTCTTTTTAAAGAGGTTCAAATCAACACTTATTATATCCTCAATCAATTTATCTAACAATAAATTTTCAAATTCAATTTTAGCAAATCCGTTGTATGCGCATTAGGTTTTTCTTTACTCGCTCAATTTCGAGTTTTACTGCAAAAACCATGGCGGAAGAATTTAACTCATCTGCTGCGACAACAACAACAACGAAAACGAAAGCGTCGCTATGGCCGTCGGTTCTTCGGTGGATACCGACTTCAACTGATCATATCATCGCCGCTGAAAAACGACTCTTATCTCTTGTCAAGTAACCTCTTTTGTTATATATACTCAATTCATAATTCTTATTAATTCCTGTATTTGTGTACTACATCTATATACAGTTATTAGGACATTATCTATATGAGTATAATTATCGTATTTCGCACGGTTTTTGTATATGATTATGTGTCTGAAATAGACAGATAGAATTGAGATATAAGTAGTATTAGGGTGTGTTTGTTTCATTAAAATGTTTTAGGTCTGAATCTGACTACCACATCTTACCGAGGTGGCTAGAAAGTCTAAATCTGAACGAAATAATGTTGTTTGTTTTTGTATAGTTGTCCGAATGATTTTAAGTGCTCGTTTCTGCAATTTATTTATTAAAACAACGCAATGTGATAATAAGTAACTTATGTAAATATGAAGACGTTTTATCATAAATATAATATGGTTAATAAACCATCAAATATATTATATTAACACGAGTCTTCAATCTCTCTTATCGAGTAAGAGGCAGTAAGACAAGTCCCCCATTTGATGTTATATGTCTAACTGGTCCGACTCAAAAACAAACAAGCAAAACGTCTGACTTTTTCTTAAAAACAAACATTATCATTCTTCTTTGTGATCATTATACGTAATGTTATACAAAGCAATGGATTTCATAGTATTTGTGTATGATAAATTGATAATGTTGATAAACAACATATTATCCGTTTTTTTATTACAGTAGTAATCTCATAGCTATTACTAGTATAGACTCGGAATTGCTTTTTGAAAGTGATCATCTCATTTCTAATATTGATGATATGATTATTTAGTATGTAAATCCTTAAATAATCATAATTTGTTTAACACTCGAACAACTTATTTTCTGATTATAACTACAAAGTTTTCAAACGCCATAAATACATCCAAAATCCAAATATCATCTCCTGCGACATATTTTATTATCAATCGTATAACGGAATGCCAAATACCCTGTTTATTGAATATTAATTAATTACCATTGTCATGGATAAAATCCAGGACTTCATATACCCAAGAGAAGGTTGATATTGGCACTGGTCCACCAGGGTCGAAGGTCAGGTGGTTTCATTCTGCCAGTAATGAATCGAGGTTTATCAACACGGTTACCTTTGACAGCAAAGAGGATTCGCCTACTCTTGTAATGGTACATGGATATGGTGCTGCTCAGGGCTTTTTCTTTCGGAATTTTGACGCTCTGACTAAACATTTTAGGGTGATTGCGATCGATCAACTTGGGTGAGTTTATTATGCTTGTAATATCTATGTTTTACATTAACAACATTACATGTATTCATGTCTGTTCATCTATATGACGTGAAATTAAATGGTCACACATTAGTTTGAAAGTGAGTAATAATTGTTATATGGGGAACATTAGTTGGTGTACCAAAAATCTTATTGGTCAAAGATAGTTTTGCATTACATATTTTCATCTTTCGTTTGGCAGTTGGGGTGGATCAAGCAGGCCCGACTTCACTTGCAAAAGCACTGAAGGTTAGTTTGTTGTCTGTAACTCACACTTAATGCACTAGCTCGCTTTCATTTCTTACAGCATGCACATCACAACACCCAAGTAGTCAGTCGGATGTGAGTACAACAAGTCTCTGAATCTTTTGGCTAAGAGAAATTAATTTTAAACGTCAACTCTAGTCATGGGTGTAGTAGTAATTAGGAGGATGCCAAATGAAAATATAAGTAAATGCTATTATACCTTTTGCAGTTTGAAATTTAACACCCAACTTTCTGAAGTGGATGTTTTTGAAGCAGACTTCTCCAATATACTTTTATGTTGATGTATTATGCTACGAACCCAACTTATTCATTATAGGAATCACTCTTAGAAGGTCTCTTCACTCTTTTTTGCCTTTGTTGGAACTCGTTTTGTTTGGAGCTCTAAGTTTTGAGGTTTTAATGTTTGCACCAGTCAAGTTGTTACCTCTGACTGTAGAGAAAATTTGTTTAACTTGTGAATATCCGTCATATCCCCCTTATACATGCTCTTTTTTATAGATGCCCTGAGAACTTCTATGTTATGTCCTACGATGTTTTAATATGAAAAATAAATTTTGCTGTTTTTACAAAGCCTACAAGGAACTTTTGGTACTGATAGTGCTACAAAGTGATCTTCCGTATTAAATCAGATGCTTAGGGCCAAATAGTGACAGGTTTCTTAAAAGTCTTAGCTGATATGGTCGATTAAATATGAGTGAGTGAGGATTGTGTATAAATTTCTTTAACATATGTAACCATAGTAACTAATCTAATCGTTATGCAACACTTTCTCCTTTTTTTCATCTTGTATGATTTGAGATTTTAAGGAACACTCTGATTGTATAACTACTTGTTTATTTCTCATAATGCAGAAACTGAGGCTTGGTTCATTGATTCACTCGAGGAATGGCGCAAAGCCAAAAAACTTGACAAGTTTGTTTTGCTTGGCCATTCTTTTGGAGGATATATTGCATCCAAATATGCCTTGAAAGTTAGTGTTTTTTTTTTTTTTTTTTTTTTTTGAAATTTCCTGCCCAAGTCCGAGTGTTCTGGAATAATCTACTAATGATATCCGACTTATTGTATGACTTTGCAGCATCCTGGACATGTAGAACATCTAATTTTAGTGGGACCTGTTGGGTTCACAACAGAAACTGATCATAAATCCGAGTGGCTGACCAAATTCCGAGCAACATGGAAAGGAGCAGTTATGAACCATCTATGGGAATCAAATTTTACTCCAATGAAGGTTCTCAGGTAATTTGATCGTCATTGTTTACTACTGTCATATATTTTTTTTTAGATTTCAACCCAAATAAAGATCTTTACATGTTTAGCTAGTTGTATGCCTGTATCCTAATGCTTAACTTCAATACATAGATCTCAACAAGTGATATGATTAGTAGTTTTACTGAATCCTAAATACTATTTGGAGAACAGAACATGTAGATGTTTTATGTGAATTTGTTTGCAAATACTTGAAACTATGCTGCAAGACACGGAATGGACTATAAACCGGAGTTATATGTGTATTAAATTTGTTGGAAATTAAGAAAACCTTCAAGTTACATGGAAATGTTCTTATGTGATGAAAATTGGAGTCCATATGAGCTTAGTGTGAATTTGGACGGAATAAAACGGTAGCATCTCGGCATGGTGCAGCACAAACCACTCTCATTATATTGATATAGAGTAAATGTATCATCTAACAGTTGGGTCCCATTAGTATCTTTAACATCAAATATTAGGCACCAGTCCGATTGCCTCTTTATGCTTGTTATGTTATTTTACCCTCGAGCACAAAAAAAACGTCGATGTTATAAACTTTTAATGATAGGTGGATCAAGTTTAATTACATGTTAAATATGTTATTTTGTGATGCAGAGGTTTAGGTCCCTGGGGTCCAAATTTGGTCCGAAGATATACAAGTGCAAGGTTCGGTGAATATTCAACAGGCGACATGTTGACAGAGGAAGAGTCCAGATTACTTACAGGTACCTAAACTCAACCATATTGAGATTGAATTAGTGAATTATAACAACTTCATCGTCTAATATATGATGGTTTTGATGACAAAAGATTACATATACCACACTTTGGCGGCTAAGGGAAGTGGAGAGCTCTGCTTGAAGTACATCTTTTCATTTGGGGCATTTGCTCGAAGTCCTCTATTACAAAGGTGCAAACTTTTATCTATTGTTACAGTTCTTGTTATGATATGGTTCCACTTCATATATTAAAGAGATCTTATTCCATTTTCTGTTTGCAGATCCTCTGAGTGGAAAGTGCCAACGACCTTCATATATGGTGTCCAAGATTGGGTGAATTACCAAGGGGCAGTTGATGCACGAAAGAACATGACTGTTCCCTGTGAAATCATCAGAGTCCCAAAGGTATGAATAGCTTACATATAGAGTTTATGGTCATATAACTAAAGCATAATATTAACGGAGATTCGATTTATATAATTGCAGGCTGGTCACTTCGTGTTTCTAGACAATGCAAACGGATTTCACTCGGCAGTATTACATGCTTGCAGAAGGTTTCTCTCATCAGATCCTGATAGTTCTCCTCTACCCGAAGGTGTTACATTTGTCTAGTATCATTGTATTTATTCTCGATATAGTTAATTTATTGTGTGTATTACAATGGTTCGTTCTCTTATATAAAATCGATACACTTATCACACTGAAAAAAGAAGTAAATTAGCAAGGATGGGAAGAACTGAATGTTTTTTGTCACACTATAGAGGTTGCTATTTAGCAGAGTCAAACATTTGTTTAAACTTTAAAGTATGTACAGAAACCCTGTTACTCAATCGACTTTAAGTTATCATGTAATTGTAGCTCCCTTTTGATATTCAGGTTTCACTTTTGTAGAGTATTATTGTGATCTATAATTTGATTCAATAGGATTACATTCTGAATTCTAGGCACCGAAGCAATCCTTGAATCACATAAATTCTAAGTTGTATTTTTTTGTAATATAATGTTTACTTGCAGCTCACGTAGGTTAAATATGTGCTACTACATGTATATGTCCTACTTTTCCAAAGCTTCTAGGTGTTTTTGGTAGTTCATTGGGGGGTAGTCTGGAGTTGTATTTTTATGTAATATCTCAATTTACTCCAGAAAAAAAATATGAAATACTTATTTCTAGTAGGAAACTAGAAATTTACAGTTATCATGAATATATGTCAACTATACAGCTGTTCATGGGTGGGGCATAATGTGGGTAAAATTTGAATGAATTTGTCGTGGTATATGTCAGTAATACAAACATCCTACTGCAAACCCTGCTGTTGATAATAATTGATTACCAAGTCTTTGGCCTTATAGATATTTTGAAAGTAGTTGCGCTTTTAGGTCTCAACTGATGCAAGGGTAAAAAGTTTGAGAGTTTGGTATCCACAGTTTCCCTTCACTTCTGTCCGAAATGACATGTCACTCGCAATGAATTGGTTGGTTAGGATTTTTAGCATATTGGACCGAAGGCACAAAAAAGTTTTGCCTGTGTTTTTCAACTCTCGTGTATTTAGGATATTTCACTGGTTATGTGAAACAAGATTAAACTGTTCAATTCAATTATTGAAGTTTGCAACACTCACTTTTGGGATGTTTCAATTGCATCAAGTCAAAGTCGGGCATGAAGTGTTCATGTTTAAACGGCTAATGGTCATATCCTGTTTCAAGCCAATCATTAAAAGTTGCAACGCTCATCTTCCGCATCAATTCGATCAAATTTAAACGGGAGGGTTTGAGTTCAAGTTTAGTAATTAAGGCATTCCAGGTTGTGGTTAGGATTTAGGAACAAGTTGTCATGATGGTTATTTCAAGGCAATTTTAATATGGCTGTTGCGGGTTTTCACCTCTCAAAAACTTATTTCACCTCTCAAAAAACAGTAACATGACATTTGTTAAGTGAAAGCTTGTATGTTGGTTGAAAATTTCAACTTGAACAATGCTTACAAATCATCCAAAAATATAATATATCCAACGCTATATATAGTTAACCACAAAGCATATGTAAGTATGTGACTATTTCCAAGTAGACAATTGTTTTGTACATCCTTTTATTCAAATATAATACTGGGAAAGTGTCTGTTGTATGCATGTGTTTGCATTTGTAACCCGCAGAACAAAATTATTTTTGGAAGTTTCTTAAACACTTATGGCATGTACATATGTAGTAGGAATCGTTTAACATGAATTATTGTTATTGTCATTGTTTACGCTGAACAACTTCTGTGTTGGATGTCTCAGAAATAGATGCTAAGATATTTTTTCTCGTAGAGAATAATTACTCAACGATTTCAAGTTTGCTTTGCTAATACGGTAGCTAAATAGTCTGAGTGTCGAATTCCATGTTCAAGCAGTATTATTTGAATATTACTTTGATTGTTAGTAAATCGGACGAGTCTAAAAACTACTAGGTTAAGTAGAAAGTTCAAAGTGATCAAGTCTATTTAGTACGAGTAGGTTGATAGTCGTTGGTTCAAGCCATGTACGATGTTTATTTCAAAATCAGAGTTAACCACAACCAGGAACAAGATACATGATTTCATTTACGGTTTGAAGCCAAACAGTACTCTAGCTAGGAGATATACTACTTATCCCTTTTCACTTTCAGGTTTTTATCAGGGATGGAGCTACGTGCGCTTGAGTGATTCATATGAACTAAATCAGTTTTTTTTATTATTGTATTGAACGCCATCCATGGTACTGCCTAATTGAGTCGAGTCAAAATCCACTAAGAGTTTGAGCAATTCCAACTTTACACCGCATTTTTCCTCGTAATTCTCTTTTTCAAAAGGAAATTATGTAACTATAGAAAACGAAATAGAAAATTACGACCTTGTCACTCCGTAGTACCACAACAACATACGTAATTCCGCCGAAGCGAGGTGTAGGGTTACTCCGTACTACCCATACTACAAAATAATCATGTTCTACATTATTTTACCATTTTGTCATGGTCGGCGAACACAAATTTGGTGCATTAGTGCGTCGATGATGCGACACACTCATAATTTGACACATAGCTCAAACCCAATGTTATTTATACAAATAGAAAATGTGTGAAAATGTGTGTGGCGTACACAAAGGTTGAGCACTAAGGGTTTTTTCTTTTGTGACGGGTGTATATCCAAGGAGGTGACATGATCAGAATTGTAGAGCCGTAGAGAGGGTAAATACGTTCATTTCGACTTATTTTAGGTTTACGTAAGTTAAGTCTCAACTTTGCATATAAGTGGTGAGCAAACAAGCAATATAAACCGTATGTAAAGAGTTAAGGGAAGATAGACAAACACAACAATTTATACTGGTTCAGGATGAGTGGTTTAGATCATCCATACGTCCAGTTGAGAATCCGCGACCCCAGAACCACCCACAAAGACCTCGCGATTCTTCCTATCACTAAGACCACAAAGACTTCCACCAAGAAAGCAAGCTTCTACCAGAGAAGCACCAAGCCCTAACTTGACCACACCCAGATCAATGCTTGACCCCAAGGTACAAGACTTTACACCCTTGTTTATCCGCACCCGGATAAGTCTTTTCACTTGCTTATCCGCACACGGACAAGACTTTACACATGAATGAGAGTTTATAGTATTTGTACAACACAAGACACTTGACTCAACCTAAAGAATAGAGTAGCAGAAGACTCTAGACACACACAAGAGTAGATTAAGTTCTTATGGTTCTTCTCTTGCGAAGAAGTTTTCTTTTAATGTGATGATAGAAAGATGTTAAGAAACAAGAAGATTGAAAGACTTAGAGAGATTATAGAAAAATAGAGGGGAGAAATGTTTGGCAATAGGTGAGGTAAACCCATGACAAGAAGAGGTTATTTATAGATAAGTCAAGGAAAGACAGTTCCTGACATGCTGGCTCTAGCGCGCTGACACACGAGCCTGGTGTGCTAAGAACTGTCTTGTCCCCTTGTTTATAACTAGTCGTTGGCTCTTTTTAAACCCCCATGTGCACTTCACTTTTGACATTCCCACGTCCATTTCAAAGTCCTATGTAAGGTTAAGTCAAACCAACACATTAGCCATGGTTAAGTTAGGGTTAAGTAGGCTTAGAAAAGTGTGGTAGAGTAGTTTAAAGCTTTTGTCCTTTTGAGAGAGGAGAAGAGAATGATTGATACAGGTTTTATCTTTGAGTGTACCCAAGTATTGGACAATGCTTTGTCTCCTAATTTGAAATTCGAATTTGAGGTTCGAATTCAAAAGTGACTAGGAAGAATGTAGCTTGAATCAAGGGAAGGTGAGTATACGAGAGGGTAACTATTTGGAGTGGGGAGCAAGGTATGGGTGAGGAGTGTGTGTCATTGAATGGGGAACAAGATTGGAGAAAGGAGTGCAAAGTACTTTGAGTGTTGTCCAAGGCTTGGGTAAAAAGATACAAAGGAGATTCCCTATTTTAAATTTCAAATTTTAAATTTAAAATCCAAATGTTATAATCTTTGTTAAGCCACAATTAGTCATGTTAACTAATCACCTTAATGCAACTAAATTAAGTGTCTTGTATGTTTAGTAAAAGAATAACTCATAAGAGGAAAGTGCATTACGCAAAGTGACCTTAACTTGGTTGACAAATTAGGGAGTAAACCCATTACGTGATTAAAACATACGTAAAGATTATAGCCATTTATATGTTTCATTTGACAGTTTTGTGAAAACATGAATCTCCTTGTTTGATAAAACATTTAGATTTGGTTGGCTTTGAGTTGAGGTTTTATAACATATTTTTGAATTGGCGTTTTATAAAACGAGATGAGGTATTTTGGTCATCTTTCTAAGTCCGAATCTTGTTGCGAGTTTATATAACATCTTAAACATCATGTACGAACCTGTATTGAAAGACCAAACTTTGTCGGGTAAGAGGAAGTCGACTTTGAAAAACTGAACACGCACAAGTCAAAGCCTGGCGTGTTGGTTGTGGCGCGTTAGCGCGCCAGCCTGGCATGCCAGGTCTGGTACTTGTGCGTTTTTTGTTTTAAGTTATCGCTAACGATTTTAAGTGTCTCCTAGTATATATTTATAATCATTAAGATATAAAGGAGATTTTAACCATCATTTGCATCAACAAGAATCTAACTTGTTATATGTTTAGGACTTTTTTTTGGGTAGATAAGTGTTTAAAGAGGGAGATTAATTAAGTAATGATGAGTAAACGTTATTGTTAGGCAGATAAGTGTTTAGTGGAGGAGATTTATCGATTATTGGGTAGATGCCACATGAACCCAATGCTCAAACACACAATTTTTGTGTGCACCACCCTTAGGGTGCAAGGTGCACTTTCGACAAACTTATGGGAAGCCTTTCCTTTGCGAGAAACCCATTTCATTCATTGCGGTACTTTGTAGCAAAAACAGAAAATTACTCTCTAGCGAGACTCTACTCTCGCACCAAAAACACGTGTAACCAAGAAAGAGAAACAATATTTTATTTCTTTTGTGTATATTATGTGTTGGTATGTGTGTTTTAAAGGTAATTTTAAATGATAAAAATGAGAAAATGTTAAGGGGAAGAGAGAGAATGTTTTGCAAATGTTAAAGGAAATGAGAGGGGAAATAGAATGGAATTGTTAAATGGTGACATGAAGCTAACATGGCGAAAGAAAACCCTCAACCACACTCTCGACACTTACTCTCCCGTTTAAAACTAAATGTGCATCAATGTTGACGTGGTCGTCTATGGAGTAACCTTGTGCTTCTAGTGATAATTTTTGTAAATGTTTAGAGCTAGTGCAATAGAACTGTGATTCACGCGTGGTGTGCTTTGTTGGCATCACAACAACGAGTTGAGCACTAAACACCCCTTTCTTACAACGAATGAAGATCAACACAACTCGGTCGTGCAGACGACATACTTCTTCTTTTTTGTTTTTGTATGTGTAAGAGTGCATTGTGGGGTATGATTTTGTTTAAGTGTGATATATTTTTGTGGGTGAAGTTTGTGGTCTCATTACACTTGTAGGATGATGGAGTTCAATGTGAGATAAAAAAACTGACGTGACGTTGAGTTGACAATAATAATCATGATAGATATTAGACTAAAAGTAATAGTATGGGTTTGTCACTTGTGAGATGCATACCTCACGCGCCACCCCATTACTTGGGGCTGGCTCAAGCATGACCAAGAGCAAAAATAGGGATGGACTGTGACAATGCTCACTTCTCGACATTTGTGCAAAGTGAATATTTTTTATTATTAAATATTTGATTTGTGAGTGTATGTGAAGTATTTTATAAGGCGTGTTTGTATAAAGTGAATATTTTAGTGAAAGGTGAGAAAAGGTAAAAGAAGAGAAAAATTTAAGATGACGTTAATATGAAAGACGAGCCGGTGTAATCATTAATTCTAGTCTTACATCCGGCCTGGCCTTAGGTTTAATGGACGTTTGATAATGGGTTGTGTTGACCGAACGGTATACTACTACCCTAGGTCTGCAAACCCTCCCCTAGTGGGGCCCACATGCAGGTTTTGTCCTTTTTTTTTTTTTTTTTTTTTTTGTCCAAGTTTGTTTATTTTTTTCCAAGTTATCCAAGTTTTTTTTTTTTTTTTTTTTTTTTTTTTTTTTTTTTTTTTTGTCACAAACACAAACACAACTGCAAACACAAAACACAACACAACTGCAGTATTGAGACAAACACAGGCTCGGATTTTTCCCGTTATCGTCATCGCCAAGTCCTCTTTTTTTTTTGTCACAAACACAGCTGCAAACACAAACACAGCTGCAAACACAAACACAATTGCAGTATTGAGACAAACACAAACAAAAGGCTCGGATAATTGTTATCGTCATCTCCAAATGTGGAATTTTTAGAAGGCTCGGATTTGAAGGTTGCGAAAGTGATAAAAATATCACTCCGCCATACCATTCGGTTTTAAAAACCATTCGTCATCGCCTCGGCTCAGATTGTAAACCAATCATCATTGCCTAAACCCTACTAAATTTACAAGTTACACAGCCAAAGATTCTCAAGTTCTGAAAAGTTCACATGCCAAACTGCACAAGTTCTCAAAAGTTCACATGCCCAAACAGCAGGATTCTCAAAAGGTACATCACAAGCCAAATAGTAAGGATTCCCAGGATTCAATCCTGGACTATAAACACAAGTGTGAATCACAAACAACAACTAAGCAACCACAAGTCTGAACAAGTTAATGTGAATCACAAACAACAACTAAGCAACCACAAGAAGCAGTATCACAACAAGTGAAACACAAAGAAGCAGTATCACAAGTGAAACACAAGAAGCAGTATCACAACAAGTGAAACACAAAGAAGCAGTATCACAAGTCTGAATCACAAGAAGCAGTATCACAACAAGTGAAACACAAAGAAGCAGTATCACAAGTCTGAATCACAAACAACAAGTGAAAATGTGGAATTCATCATTTAACACACAGGAGGTAAGGCTCATATTACATTTTATCCTTTATCATATTGGCTGCAACATCAAAGGTTGCAAAAATATTGCCTATCCATTTGGAAATGCCACGCCAAAATCAAGCTTTTATTTTTTTTAAATCATCATCGCCATCACAAGCAGGTAGTTTCATGATAAACACAAACAAGTTTAGATCTAAAGTGATGTTTCAGTGATGTTTACAATACTACTAATAAACACAAGCTTTTTTTAATCAAGCTTTTATTTTTTTTTTAAATCAAGCTTTTTTTTACAATACTACTAATAAACACAAACAAGTATCATCAGATACATCACACCCTCCCATTTAGGGAGGGTTTGTCTAAAAAATAGACTAGTGTGTGGTCAACACCACCCAACTGGAAACATCAGTGAAACACCATCACCATAAACATCACTTTAGATCACAGAAACATCACAGAAACATCACTTTAGATCTAAAGTTTTTATCACATAATCATCACAGAAACATCACTTTAGATCTAAAGTGATTTTTATCACATAAACATCATTGAAACACCACTTTAGATCTAAACTTTTTATCACATAAACATCACTGAAACATCACTTTAGATCTAAACTTTTTATCACATAAATATCACTTTAGATCTAAACTTTTTCACATAATCATCACATAAACATCACACATAAACATCACTTTAGATCTAAAAGTATTTTTTACAAATAATACCTTTTTTACAAATACTTTTTTTTACAATACTACTACTAATACTAATAATCCCACCCACCCACTTTTTTTACAATACTACTCCCACCCAAAACCAAAACCGGCCCATGGGGGCCTTTGAAAATCATCACAGAAACATCACTGAAAAACCATCACAGAAACATCACGGAAAAACCATCACAGAAAATCATCACAGAAACATCACTGAAAAACCATCACTGAAAAACCACCACAGAAACATCACTTACCCACCATAACTGAAACTGAAGCATCACCGTAAACCATCACCAACACTTACCCACCTTCAAACCATCACTAAAATCATCACAGATCTAACAAAATTTAGATCTGTGTTAGATCTAAATTAGTGAGAGAAAGAGGTGAGAGAGAGAGTTATCTCATCGTGAATGAGAGATGGGATGGGTGAGAGAGAGTTATCTCACGAGTAGTAGTATCAAAGGAAACCATGGGCCGGTTTTGGTTTTGGGTGGGAGTAGTATTGTAAAAAAAGTGGGTGGGTGGGATTATTAGTATTAGTAGTAGTATTTGTAAAAAAAGTATTTGTAAAAAATGTATTATTTGTAAAAAAAGTATTATTTGTAAAAATGTATTAAAAAGTATTTTTGTTAAAAAAATGTATTTAAAAGGTATTTTTGTATTAAAAAGTATTTTGTTAAAAAATATTTTGTTATAAAAAAAAAACATTTTGTTATATAAAAAAGTTAGTTGTAAAAAAAATTGTGATAAAAAAAATATTTTGTCATAAAAAAAAACATTTTGTTATACAAAAAAGTTAGTTGTAAAAAAAATTGTGATAAAAAAATATTTTGTTATAAAAAAAACACTTTGTTATACAAAAAAGTTAGTTTTAAAAAAAACGTCACCATACGCGTTCGTAATGTTTTTTCAGTGGTTCGGATCTCACGAGCAATTAACGGATTGGGTGCAAAACATAGCTCGGGAACTCGGTTTTGTGATTGTTAAAAGAAGATCTAAATCAGAAAACGGTATTATGAACGAAATCAATTATGGGTGTACAAAGGGTGGGATTTATTCACCCGAAGGTACTGGAAAACGGAATACCAGTACCTGTAAAACCGGTTGCCCATTCAAATTGGTGGCGAGATATCTTAAAAGAATATCATATTGGATTTTGAAAGTGAAGGATGATAGTCATAATCATCCAATGTTAGAGTACGGGATAACTGGCTCCGATTGACCTTGTATTAATTCATCGTTTTTCAGAGATTGCCCAGTATCTGGATAACTGGCTCCGAGAGTACGGGCACATGTTTGTCTCGTGTGTTACCGATGAATATCAAAGCTACGGCCAGTCAACAACGTGTAGAGTTGAGGCTCAACATGCATTGTTGAAATTATATTTGGGCACAGCACAATCCAACTTAAACACGTTGTTGATTTCGATTGATAAGATTCTTATTTCTCAAAAGAGCGCGATACAAGAGACTTTTAACAGGAGCAAAAATGAGAAAATGAATAAATGTGATATACCAATATTTTCAGAGTTGTTGTATAACATTTCCAAACATGCTTTTACACTCATGCACAGAGAACTCCTTCAAACGAATTTCGCCGCAGAAGATTGTAACCATCAGTTGCGATCAATTTATGGATTGCCGTGCTTTTGTCAAATGATGGGGTATCGAATTCATGGTAAGTATATTAAAGTCAATATTAATGAATGCTTTCACGGAATGCTTCCACGAAATGGTTTTACATAAGTCACTTTTGATAAATGCAGGTGTGCCAATTCCATTGAAAAGCATTGATATATTTTGGAGAACCCTGTCTGTACCGTGGCCCGTTGTCGGTAACCTTGTGCTTGATGATGATGATGATGATGATGATGATGATGATGATGAAAGAGAGTTTGAAAATGACGTTCGACAATTCAAGAGTGCTTTTGGCAAAGCGACGTCGTTTGTCAAGAAGAATATGTTGAACAAGTTAAGAGGGATATACCAACCTGAATCTGTGGACACACGTCAACCTGTTGTTCAGGAAAATACCCGTGGACGTCCGAGCGAAAAGAACAAAAAGTCCAAGGCTACAAAAGTTCCGGACTTAAATGAAGTACCGATCGTAGATCACCGAAGAAGTACGAATACAAGATCTACGAAAGTCCCGAAATTGCCGAAAGAGCCTCCAAGACACAGTTCGTACACGGGTACTAGTCCACGACACAGATTATATGTTGGAGATACTGTGAGCAATGGTTTTATTCGGGAAATTCCACTGGTTTACCGTCCATACGTAATAAGTATACGTAATGTTGCGGGTGATGGGAATTGCGGGTTTCGGTGCGTTGCTCACTTTATTTTTCAAAACGAACATAGGTGGGCTGAAGCCAGACATAGGTTGTTGCAAGAGTTAGATTACCATAGGAGTACTTACATAGATATGTGGGGGGAACAAGACTTTAACTTTCTTTGGAATACAATACACTGGTTCAACGGAGGTGCACATCAAGGTTACTGGATGGTGATGCCAATGACGGGTCTAGTTATCGCTTCAATGCTAAATCGACCGATTGTATTTCTATCCGTGCGTGGTTATAACACATGTTTTCCGCTTTTTTCCGGGCCAAACAACACACGAGGAATCGACCCCCTTGTGATTGCCCGTGTGGGGGAGGACTCATGTGCTCATTACATTATACCGACGCTAGACCCAACTTTTACACTTCCGCGTAACCGACCACAATGGAGGTTTTTCCGACAGCCAATTGCAGAACAATGGATAAGTTTATATCAACATCGACTATCGATGTAAATATTATACAGACAAAACATTGTAAATAATTATTGATTTATGTTGTAAATAATTATTGATTTATGTTGTGAATAATTTTACAGACAAAACATTGTAAATGATTATTGATTTATGTTGTAAATAACTGTTTGTATTATATAGTAATTGATTAAATATTTATTTATATTAGTAAATAACATTATTGATTGATTATGCAAATTCTTTGGTCAGATGAGCCAAAGAAATCCTTTCTGGTGCCGATGTAATAAAGGATTTATTGTAGAACGGACATCCTGGCAAAACGGTAGTCGTGGGCGACTGTTTTATGCATGTCCTCTTTCAGTGGTAAATAATCATACGTTTGCTTAGTTATGTAAATAATTTGTTTGTTAAAAATACATTTCTTATTATTTCCTGAACATGTAACAGCCAGGTACAAAAGACTATGGGTGTCAATACTTCGCGTGGAAAGATGTATTTGAAGCACAACACTTTAGTCAAGCCTCTTCTTCAACGCATTGCTCAAACTGCGTTGCTACAAAAAATGAGATCAAGTTGTTGAAGCAAAGAATAAAGGCGCTGAAAATGGAGTTAGAAATGGCAAGGAATCCTGAGGATCACGCTTGTCAGTCAAGTGCCCGGCTCCATGATCTTTTAACCGAAATGAATAATCTTCATATGTCGTAGATATTGTTGTTTTTAAATAATATGTTAACGTTGACGTTTAATTTTATAATAATAGTTGTTGTTTTTAAATAATTTAAGTTTAGGTGTAAACACTGATCTTGTAGTAGTTTATAAATGCAAATGAGTCAACGTCATCTTTTTTTATAACGTCATATTTTTTTATAACGCCATATTTTTTTTATAACGTCATATTTTTTTATAACGTCATATAGGCAATTATTAATTAACTATACACAACACAAAAACATTACAAACATTAGTTTATAAATGCAAATAAGTCAACGTCATCTTTTTTTATAACGTCATATTTTTTTATAACGTCATATAGGCAATTATTAATTAAGTATACACAAAAATGAGTCAACGTCATCTTTTTTTATAACGTCATATAGGCTACTATTAATTAAGTATACACACAAAAGTACAAAAAAAAATTAAAAAAAAAAAGTATAAAAAAAGTACACCCTCCCACTAGGGGAGGGTTTGTCTAAAAAATAGACTAGTGTGTGGTCAACAAGGGCCTTGATAATACAATTGTTGTATCGAGAATCTACCCCAATTCCCTCAAAACAAAATGTTATTTTATTGACTTGTTTTTATACATATACTAAAAAGATTCTCATCACAATGTGTTATGAGCAAGCTGGTGAAGTAGTGACAATAGGAGGAGGTCAGTCAGACCTGTCGCGATTGCAGGATCCCTTCGGTCACGGGCACCAATAAACCCATCTAACTTTTCAATCGTCTTTACTACTCGTACTTTAATTGTTTCATTTTCTATATTTTTAGAAAACAAAATCGTCTTTAGTACTCGTAACTTTTCAAATGACATATTGTTACATCACATCAGTTAGGATCATTACATCAAGTGTGGACTTGTGCTGACCTTACTTCTAATTTTGGAGAAAACTAAACAATATCTTACGGATATACAAGTTTAGGCATGATATTTTAGACACGTAGTCAAAAGGTCAAGCATTAATGTCACGTTGTCTTATACAAAAAGAAATAAATGCTGCAGAACATTATTATTTGTTCCCTAAAAACAGGTTTTTGCACAAATAACGTTGATTCGTAAGGACATGATTTTGTTTTGTACTGTTTAGACATCTTTTCTTCAATAATAGTAATCAATTTTTAGAGCTCAACTTTCGTAGTGTTTTGAGTGTAAATTAAGGAGTGTATAAAGTTGTTTATCGATATTAAAATAAGACGACTTGGATCACGAAATGTGACCTTGTTTACTTTGACTGCTATGAGTAATAAATATGAAAGAAAAACTGAATCTATATATTATCTAAAAGAATATTGATTTATTGCATAAGTTATTTAATACCCAACTTCACATCACATGGGTAACAAGTACATAATCAATTTTATTTATTGAATCAATTTTATTGAATACTCTGGTCATACAAATTTACCTTGCCAGGCTCATAAATATTTTATAGTATGTCATGTCTTACTATCACGATAATCTTTTTACATATCCTAGTTATTATTATTGTTGTCAAAAACGATCACAGGAAGCTTTAATTTAGTCACCCGCTTTTGAGTCAAAAACTTTCATGGGCGTTTGGTTTAAAGTTGGGTATAGATATAGGTACGGTATGATTCAAGAGAGAGAAAACCCAACCGTCATAATGGGTATGGGTTATGTCCAAATTCATGGGTTTGATTACCAATTCTAAATTCGAAAGAACTTTTTAAAGATTGAAACTCATTTCTCATTCTTATTCCCATAAAACAAATACACCCTCATTTACGATAACTTTAACAGAGAAAACCGTTTTTGTTTATAAATATGATTTACAAAACTTATTGTTGGCATTGCAAGTATACCATTGGGGCGTGTTGGGTCCGCTTTGCACAAGCTAATGCAAAACCATGAATGATAAGAACAATAGTTTAAGCAAGTGACGGAAACTAATAAATATCAACAGTGAGGTTGGGTTTGCTTGAGAATGACTCATACACGTTAATAACACCATTTGTACCTTTCAACTTTATAAATCTTATTAGAAATGAATGAAAGATTTACAAGGGATAGCCTGCGAAAAACTATTCGGTTGATGACAGATTAACTCTCCAAAATCAAACAACAAGAGGCAACTAGCTTTGCTTTGTTGTTCCTAGGAGAGGATGATCCTAACTATAATACTTTCTATGGGCAATTACATATATATCCTTACTAAACTTTAATATTACATCAATATCCTTATCACTTTTGTAATTACGTCAATATCTTTCTCAAACTTTTGTAATTACATCAATATCCTTCTCAAACTTTTAAATTCTCGTATATATATCTCAAAATCAACATATTCTTTCATCACTCAAGGCTAAAAAGTATATATATGAACAAATAAATAAATTATCGTTTTTGTTTCTGGATATATATGAGAAGTTAAAAGTTCGGAAAAGATATTGATTTAGTTACAAAAGTTTTAAAATGACATTGATGTGATAATAAAAGTGGGAAGGATATTTATGTAAATGAGATTGATATTTATGTAATATTGAACTTTAACAAGGATATACATGTAATTCTCCCTACTTTCTATTATTTTCTAAGTTTGAATCTCTACTTAGCTATGCTACAACCTTTGGTTTATATAGAAGGGGAAACAGTGGATGCACATGGGTGCATAGTAACTTGTCAACTTGCTATAGATAGGCAGGTGCCTAGTATGCTAGCTTGAGCATACTTTTGGCTTATCTGATTTGACAACTTATAGTCCCCAAACATTTGGGACAATGTTCAGCCTAAGTGTAAGGGGAGGGTAAATGATGATACCTTAGAGAATGCAATTGCACTTGAGTTTGTTTGTTCAATAGTAGGTGTGTAATAAAACTAAGAGAAATACTTGTTAGGGCAATTTTAGCGCCAAATTTAAATTTTTTTACAACTTTTAGGAGTGAAGCTTTAGCCTTAATGAGCGTCTCATGGATTGGAGTTGTATGACTAGCACAAAAACCGTACCACTCAAAATTTTCCACCCCAAATATGTGAGGTTCGCCCCTAGATTTGTTAGGAAAAGATCCTTATGAGTGTACCGGTAGTACTTAGATTCAAGAACTTGCGTTAGTGATGCATCCCGAGACCGCTAGTGAGACTACATTCGTGTAGTTAGGATTTACTATATGATAAGAGGCATTAGGATCACCCTTGTGTTAAACCCGTATCATAATTACTTGACTAAAAAAGTCATAATTACTTGACTAGTAAAGTCAATTAATTTTTCCCACACCTTTGCGATGTACTCATTTTTAGTACACGACATTCTTAGTACACCCCTCCGAGCCTATCGTTTTCATTTATAACTTTAAGCATTTTATTTAAAGGAAGAATTTGTTAACAATCCACCCCAAATGTGCAACCAAATCGCCTTAGCCTTCCTTGTATGCACTCATCTTTAGTGCATTATTATTATATGTTTAAACCCTTAGTTAATTATCTAATTGATTACATGGTTGCTAAGTCGAGTCATATCTTGTACATATTGTTTTGGGACGATTGGGACTCATGGGTAAAGTACTAGTGTTATGGAGTGATGGGGAAGAACATCATATATTACCCCCATATGTGCATTAATATTTAAAAAGTACTCCAAGTGTTTTGATTATCTTAATTTGAGTCATTAGTATAGTCGATTGTAAAGTATGTAAAAGTTCAAGTGTAAGGGGAATGCAAATTCCCTTTGATGTATTATTTTGGATGGTAGGACAAGAGTGAATGCAAAAAAAATAATAATAAAAAAAATCGAAAAATCAAGAAAAAAGAAAAAAAAATAGAAAAAGAAAAAGAGAAAAACATACGGACTACCATCCCGTTTCCTTTTATGTTTATTTTATGTTTTTGTTAGTTTTTGATTAGCTTAAGTCGAGTCGAGTCTTGGCTTAGCAACGCCACATTGTACATGTAATTGACCAAGATGATTAACTCGCCACCAGTAAATATTGCCTTTATCCAACAAAACCGTGTTTATCATATCCTTATACCTCACGTTATAACCCTTTTAAAAGACCTCTTTGATAGTTTATCCTAGGTGCTTACGCCAAGTGGTGGAGGTTTGACCCTTTCCCAAGCCTATGGTAATCTATTTGCTATGACAGGTAGTGAGAGATGTTTTCCATTTCCATATTGTGATATATACTTTAATACACCCGAGAGATGTGAGTATCTAAACACTAATTGTGAGGTGCTAGTGTATAATTTCCGTGCTTGTTTTTGTTGAAGTGGAACGATTATTTGTTGCAATTACTTTTATATTAGTGTTAAATGACCCCTAGCTTGTATTTTGATTAGAATAAAAGCGCATTTGCTTGAAGACAAGCAAATCTCAAGTGTAAGGGTATTTGATGAGATGAAAAGTGTACCGCTTTTAGGGGGTCATTTAAGCCCCAAAGTCGAGATTATTTGATCAAATATTGCCCTAAATCGTTCTTTTTGTCATTTTAGGTACTTTTGAGGAGAAATCTGGAAAAGGAAGCATTTTGGACGTTTTTGGAGCGAAAAAGTGAAGAAAACGATAAAGTCTCAAATTTATGCTGAAAACAGTACCTGACGGCGTCAGGGTTTGCTTATGGCGCCGTCACCCTTTGACAAAGAGGTGGATAATCAAGTTGCACATGACGCGCCAGAGAGTTTTTGGAGGAATTACCCATGACGGCGTCACCAAGGCCGTCAAGAGCAAATTACATGTGACGACCAAGACCAAGTTTACACATGACGGCGTCAGAATTGGATCTAGGCAATACGATGATATTTATGGCGGCGAGTTGACGGCGTCAGAACTTACTCTTGACGCCTTCAGACCCAATACTCTATATATAGTTTTTGATTTTTCATTCATTAGGGTGCAACTTTGAGAGGAGAAACCCTAGACGAATTTTACAGTATTTTTAAGGGTTTCAAACCCTTGTTTCATCCATGCTTAATTGAAGATAAGTTTTCCAATAATCATTCAATATGTTTATGTGTTGTTTGATTCTATCTTATGCTTGTCTTCACTTTAACATGCTAGGCTAGGTTTTCTTTGTGTTTGCTTAGATGTAATGAAACTTAGTTATTGATTATTAGTTGGTTGTTTGTTTATAATTGTTGTGGATGAATGATTTCGATGTTAGGCTTAAGAAAACTGACAGACTTCCAATTGGTAATTTGCTTGAACGTCTTAAGAAACATGATCGGATGTGTACTATGATAAATTGGTTATATTTAATGCATAGGTAACTACTAATGAGGCCATGTTAGGAGCTAGTAGTCGGCTCGACATAAGAAGAGGTAGAAGCTTATAGAGTTAGGGAAGATCGTACACGGCTCTACGAATGGTATTAAGGAATATACCCGTCATCCATGCAATTGTAACAAACTAATCAATCGGTAAAAGATAGCTAGGGAGTAGTGAAATCTAAGTAAACAAATTTTCTCTTATTATTGTTTTCCTCACATTTACTTTAGTATCATTTTATTTTATTTTGTTTGCATTTGTAGTTATTTGGGTTAGTTGATTAGCAACTAATTCCACCCATCCTTCCAAAACCGAGATTTTTACTTGCTTTCCATAAAATACAAAAATATAAAAAGAATCATCCCTCACCTCTAGACCTAGTTTAATTTAGTTTTAACCGTAGCGAACACTATTCTTTGAGTTGAACGATCAATCCCCCAGTACTTGCCACTATACTATACTACAACGGTCATGTACACTACCCGGAGGGGATTGCAAGCTTCTCAAGATCCCTTGAGAGGTAAAACCTTTTGCAAGGTTGCAAAACCACGCATCAGTAAGTAACACCTTCTGAATAATAGTCAATGAAACATGTTTTCTTATAACTATCAGATAGTACTTCACTTCTGATAATTATCAGGTTCATATGATAGTTATGAAGTGACATTCGATCTGATCTTTATCAGAGACTTTTATGTTCGCTGACCTTCAGAGGGTGTATAAAGTTATTTTATATTTAAATACTTGTCAGAGACAATTTGGGTTGGTTTCAAACACAACAGTGCGGTGTTCAAATCCCATTAACATGAAATAAAGGAGATCCATCCTAGGCTCCATAGGCTTGTACGCTCATTGATGCTCGTTCAACTCGATAGAGCTAAACTAACTTTTGAATGAGCCAAATCGAAAGTTTAATTTTTAAGTTCGGCTCGTGAAACTTATCGAACACTAAAACAATTTCCGAAGATTGACTCGAGCTCGAGCTCGAGTAGCTCGCTAATTCCTCCAGTCTCAACACCCCTAAACATTACTTAAGAGAGTACGGTATAATGTTCAAATGACGTGTTATAGGCAAATTTTGTGACCAATGGGATAGCCATACTGCACCTGACGTTGTGTCATTGGCATGCCATTTGTACCTTTCCTAGGCATAGGGATAGAACCCATGGGCAATGGGCATGAGTACCTCTAACCCGGCACTCGCACCTTTGATTTTTTTTCTTGCCCACCACCTGTCTGTGGGTACAATTTTTTGCCCATGTCCATGCCCATCTTTACCCATTGTCCGCGGGTAAACCCGTGGATTTGTAAAATGTAACATTTACACACATGTTTTCGAACATTTTGAAGATCAAACTTGATTAGAAGGTGCATAAGTTACGACATATTGATAAACATGCACGCAATTACTCAACCATCCATTAATTATATATTACTAATAGCATAATAAATACAAAAAAGTCTAAATTATGCTTTTGTGTCTCATGAATTATTGTATAACACTAGTGATTAGTTGTGCATTAAAATCGCAATACCACATTGAGAATTAAGATATTAAATATATATAATCGATACTTTGATGTTTCATGTTCTTCTTATAGTCTTGATATCAAAAAGGACATTTAGTATACTCTGTTTTTTAATAGGTTTAGGTAACTATTAAATATAGAATAAACTGCAAAAAATATCCCTAAATTTTGCCATTTCTGCGAGAAATGTCCCTATTTTTGAAAAATTGCAATCTGTGTACCTAAAGTTTGGACTTTTTGCAAGAAATGAACCTTAACCGTTACTGTAGTTGCGAATTCACGATTTTTGCTAACGTTCATTACTAAATCCTATTAGTTAGCTGATAACATCAAATATTCCTGATATTCTAAGTGTCAATTCTCATCATTATGATGATTTATTATGCATTTTTACATTGGATTATGCTCTTATTTCTTAATATTTCATTTTAGGATAATATAGAGCATTTGAACGGATTCGATACAAATATGGGGACTATTGGAAGGAAATGGATGAAATTTAACGAAAGTTTTACGATCGTAACCTACTCTATCCTTTTTTCAAGATCTTCTAGTTTTGCATTGACCCTAGTCCCATTTTAAAAAAACTCTATCCTTTTTTCAAGAGCTTCTAGTTTTGCATCGACCCTAGTCCGATTTTCAAGAAACTCTGTCCTTTTTTCAAGATCCTCCAGTTCTGTATTGACCTTAGTCTCGTTTTCAGTATTTTCACAACCCTCATCAAGTTTCCCCTTTCCCTTATTCCTGTTTCAAGATCTTGACAAACCTCATCAAGTTTTCCCTTTCCCTTATCATCTGCAGATTGGCATCATCATATTAGGAAGACAATTAACATACTATGTTAATTGACAAAAGGGCTAAATACATAACAATGACCATTTGTAGACCATTAACATATTAAATGCAGACCATATATAAAGGTCCTAAGTCACACCATATTTAGGATATCAATGGTCACATTTGACTTTTAAATCCAAACAATGCAACAATGGGCTAAACTAACATCATTTCATGTACCACTAAATTTGTAATACATACAAATCAAAACATGGAAAAAGAATACACTAACCTTTCACGACCTAAGGTTCTTTATGTGCATATTCCCATAAGTCTTCAAGAATCTCATCAGAAATTTCATCCATTTCCTTCCAATAGTCCCCATATTTAGCTTGAACAAATGCTACCATATCATCGGTTAACTCGAAATTGCTCTAATCTTTGTCTGCCATTGTATGAAATCATGTGAAAAATGATCGAGTTTTGGTTTGTAGTAGAGGAGTATGTGAGGATTAGAGCAGGAAAACACGGGTTGTGCAACTATTGGATAGACACAAGTGCGAAGTTTAGGGTTTTACTTAAGTTGCACAGTTGCAAATTATGTCCCTTGACTTAAGTATTTGGTTTGACTAAAATGGGTCATATCTTAACTTCATGTGCCACGATCAGTTATCTTAACTTTTGTAGTCAACAGAAAAAAGTCCTCTTGACACAGGTTTTATTCTTCCCCAATTTACACACTCATCCAAACCCTACCTAATCCTTAAAACAACTATGTCAATAGAAATTTCTTCATCATCATCTTCTATTTGAAGTCATTGTCCTCCACCACATACCATTTGTGAACATGAAGAACCCATTATTCAACAAACATCACGAACCATCTATCATCCTTTAAGACGTTTTCTAGGTTGCATAAATTTCTATAATGTAAGTGATTTTTACTTTGTTTATGATTCAGGTATCAGCTAATATGTCTAAACATGTAGGGTTCAAAATGTGGCACTTTTTACTAGTTTGATCCTGAATTACCAAGTGACTACTACAAACAAGAAGTGTATAAGTTGATTAAAAAGGATAAAGAATTGAAAAGAGACAAATGCAGTTTGAATGAAAAAATAAAAGACTTGCAAAGGGATTTTGACTTTCAGAAGTCAACTTTGCAAAACCAAGTGTTACTTCTGCAAATGGAATTGAAAGAAAGCAAATCCAGTTTACTATTTTATAGGAAATATGTTGTTGCAATAGCTGTGATTGTTGCTTTTATGTTGTTTGTAATGTTATGATGTAGATGTGGATTCATATGAATTTGTCCAGTTTAATTGTAACGCATCAATCTACATATGTGATGTAGAAGTCATGATGTAATGTAGAAGTAGAAATGTGGAAGATGTAGTGTAGTTGACTTTTGATGTTTTACTTTTAGTTCTATGAATAGAGCTCTATATTCGCATTTCTAGTTAATGAGAATCTAACAACCTTTCCTCCAATATGGCTTATATCTCATTCTCTCTAACTCTGAACAAGTTTCACTTTCAAAATTTTGGCAAATGGAAAGAAAACAGGCACTAATCAATAAAACCTACATTAGACAATTGTTTGACTTTCAAACGTCAAACAATATCAATTGGTAATAGATCAATACAAACTGCAATACATCAATACAACCTACTAGATTGCAGCACCCACATCGACAAGAGTTAATAGAACACAAATTCATCCAAAAATCCAGGTGAAAACCTGGTGGAAATCTAGCTGAAAACCTGCTAAAAATTTGAGTTCTATAGATTGTAGATAGAACACAAATTCATCCAAAAATCCTGTTGAAAACCTAAAGTTATGCTCAACCACACAATCAAATAGACAACAGTTACAAAACAACAGGCAACTTACAAACTGATTCATAAACATTGATAGCAACTTACATATAGTCTATTCAAATAAGCTACTTACAAAACATTCATAGCAGACTACTATGTACAAACCCGTATGGTCTATTCAAATTAGATAATACACAAATTGATTCATAAAACATCATTCATCCAGTTTCAGCATTAAAACAGCTTAAGCTAAAACTGGGCAACCATGGAGAAAGGATTAAGAACAAACCAACTTACAAAGAGTTTTAAACAACAAACTGGACATACTATATCTTGACAACATATCCGATAAAAGAAAATTGTCCCATACATTACTATTGTTATTCCAAAACATAAAATAGAAGACCACATTAACCCATCCTCAACAACCATCAGCACACATCAAACCTTAACACTTCTTCTGTCTTGTTTGCTTCTTCGGTGAGAAAGAACTGAACCATCTGACCTTGAGCAAGCCCTGCTTCCTCCTTCAACTCCCTGAAACTAGGTGATGAAATAATTGTAACACTCATTTTCACCTTTGATGGACCTAGTATCTTTGTTTTCTCACGTACGATGAACACTTTCCCTACCCTTTGGT